>JASDQU010172475.1:0-12523 GCA_032191745.1 Picea mariana
CTTCATCTTATTATATGTTCCTCTCGGGAGCCTTTCTTTCCTCAAGTGTGCCAGAACCAGATCATGAACCTCAAACTAAAGTTTTCTTCTATGCTGATCGACTCTACGCTTATATTCTTGGCTTGAATTCTGTAATCGCTCCTTCACCTGACTGTGAATTCTTTCATCGCTTCTCCAAAATCTTTTGCACTAGCACTGCTAGTCACAGTCTATTCTAAATCCCTTGATTCAGAAATTCCTATTGGCTGCATGCCATACACAAACTGAAACAGACTTTTCCCTCTGCTTCTGTTAACTGATTCATTATAAGAAAACTCTGTTTGTGGTAATATATTTTCCCACTGGCTGTGGTGTTCCTTCTCCAGGCTTCTCAGTAAGTCTCCTAGACTTTTGTTTATCAATTATGTCTGTCCATCCATCTGAGGATGATAAGTTGAACTAAATGACAAGTTAGTTCCCAACTTCTTTTGTAAGGTCCTCCAAAAATTCCCTATGAATTTGGTGTCTCGATCTGAAACTATACTCCTCGGCAACCCGTGAAGTCGAATGACCTCTTTGAAAAACAAGCTCGCAATATGAGTTGAATCATTGGTTTTCTGACATGGGATCAAGTGTGATATCCTAGAAAATCTATCCACCACCACAAATATTGAATCAAAACCTCTTTATGTCCTTAGCAACCCCAATATAAAATCCATGCTAATCACATCCCACGGTCTTTCTGGTATGGGCAACGGTTGATAAAACCATGCATTCTATTTTCTTCCCTTCGAATGCTGGAAAATTTTGCATCTGTCCATAAATATCTTGACATCTTCTTGCATTCTCGGCCAAAAATATGATTCGTTCAACTTTACAAATTTATTGTCATGACTGAAGTGTCCGGCCAATTCTCCACTGTGTTTCTCCTTCAGCAAGTTATCCCTCATGGAGCATTTTGGAATGTACATTTGATTACCTCTAAACAGTAATCCTTCCTAGATCATATAGTCTATCCAAGGGATTCTTTCTCTAAGAATTGGATTTTCAGTTGCTTCATATGCCTCCTTAAAATCTGGATCATCTATGTACATGTCTCTGAGGTCATCAAAACCCAACGTTTTGACTCGGAACTCCTGCAACAACAAACATTTCCTGTTCAAAGCATCCACAACTTTGTTAGCAGTACCAGAAAAGATTTATGTATTTTCTTCACTGTATCCATCATTGCTACACTAATTCCACTGAAATTCCTAATGAACTTTCTATAGAAACTAGCCTATCTGTGAAAACTTCTCACCTCAAATATGCTCTTCGGTGATGGCCAATTCTCGATCACTTCCACCTTATCTGAATCCATCCTCAAATTGTCTGCAGAAATAAAAAATCGCAAGTAAATGAGTTCTGTCTTCATGAATGAGGATTTCTTCATGTTTATGAGAAGCTTCTCTTACTGTAATCTCTTCATCACTATAGCCAAATGCTTCAAGTGCTCCTCTATTGTTTTACTAAAAACTAGTATGTCATCTAAATACACAATGAATTTTTTTTCGATGAACTCCTTGAGAACTTCGTTCATCAATATCATAAAGGTACTTGGCGCATTTGTTAATCCAAACGACATAACAAGCCATTCATAAAACCCTTCGTTTGTTTTGAATGTTGTTTTCCATTCATCACCTTCTCTCATGCGAATCTGATGATAATCGTTTTTCAAATCAATCTTTGAAAAATACTTTGCTCCACTCAAGAAATCCATCATATCATCCATCCTCAGCAATGGAAATCTGTACCTGATGGTTATCTTGTTAATGGCTCTTGAATCAGTACACATCCTCCATCCTCCATCTTTCTTAGGACTGAGTACTGTCAGAACAACACATGGACTCAATCTTTCCCTGACCAAACCTTTGTCCAACAAATCCTAGACTTGCCTTTTAACCTCTTCATTTTTTTGCAGCGTCAACCTGTATGTAGATTTATTTGGTAAACTAGCTCCTGGTATGAGATCAATATGATGACTCACACTTCTGATCGGTGGCAATGAACAAGGTAGTTTGTCCACTACTATGTCAGCGAACTCTTCCAGTAGTTCCTAAATTTCTTCTGGTAAATCATCCACCCTTGTGCTAGTGAACACAATCCTTGGTTTTTTTACCACAATGAACTGTGGATCCTCCTTCTTCTTAACTTCTGTAAGAATTTCCTTCCCACTCATGAGAAGTACTGTGTTTCTTACTTTCGGCTTCACCTTCTTATCTTTGATTGGAAGCAACATGTGTGTCCTCCCATTCTTCTCTAGGGTGTATGTGTTCATTCTCCCATCATGAATCAGATTTCTATCATATTTCCATGGTCTACCCAACAATAGATGAAAAACATCCATAGGAATGACATCACATCATATATTATCATTATATCCTCCTATCTTAAATTCAACTAAATATTGTTTAGTGACAATTACCTGATGTCCCTTTTGTAGCCATGAAACTCTATATGGACTCAGATGTTCACTCATCTCCAGCTCCAGCTTTTCTACCATCTTTGTCGAAATGAGATTATTTGTGTTTCCACTGTCCACAATGACCTTGCATACCTTGTCCTTGGTCTTGCAAGTAGTTCTAAAAAGTCTCGTCCTTTGGACTTAACTTTCTACCTCCTTCTGAAGTGTCAAAAGGACTTTTTGCATCATCAGCGATCTTCCGCCTTCAACATCTTCTACCTCAACATCTCACCTCTGTGCCTCGATGATGTGAGTTTCTCCCCCTTCTTTCTTCTTATCTGGACACTCGTAAGACTTGTGCCCATTCTTTCCACATGTGAAGCATGTGATTACTCCACCTCTTCCTCTTCCTCTACCTCTAGTACGAGGAAAAGTGTTACTGTCAGCATAATCTCCTTTCTACTCAGTATGATGCCCTCTCTGTTTAGCATATTGCTGCCCTCACTGTGAGGTTCCACCTCTCTTTGTTTATTTGTATTTAGTCTCAGACCCAAACTTCCAATCCTCCTTGGGCATCTGATATCTATCCTGGGAAACTGATTTTCCTCTAAGATGACTCCTACCTCGGCCCCTCTGACTCTTTTTTTGGCTCATCTTCTTTTCCGCTTTTAGATCCATCTGATAAGAAACTTCCACCATTCGAATGATCAACATACTCATCTCATCGTGAATTTCATATCTTAGGCCATTCATATACCTGGTTACTTTTTCATCATTTCTTTCACAATGACCTGCCCTGATCTTCAACCTGTAAAATTCCTTAGTATATTCCTTCACTGACATCATTTTTTGTCTCAGCTTTTGCATTCTCCTGAACAGAGTAATCTGATAATCCCTGGGGATGAAGTTTTATTTGATCTTTGCAATCATCCTGTCCCAGCTCTTAATTTTTTTCTTTCCTTGGAAACACCTATCTGCTTGTAGTTCATCACACCACAATGTTTCATGTCCTCTTAATCTCGTGACAACATGCTTGAAATTCTTGTCCTCTTAGACATCTTCATAGTCAAAGTAGGTGTCTAAATCTTTAATCCAGTCTAGAATCTCTTTTACATCCAGATTTCCCTCATAAACTAGAACATCCATTTTCGCCTTTGCACCCATTCTTGCAACAAATTTAAGCAAGCACTCATTTGCTGCATCTTCTGTTGTGATTTCTTCTTCTCCATGTCCAACATCATCTTCATTTTCAGACTCACTAATATCTTCTACATTAGCTATGCATTTTTGTCTTATCTCCATGTCCAAAAGTCTGGCGCGTATGTTATGCAGATCTCTTTCTATTTCTAGATTCTGCACTTGTCTACCCCTTCCTCTGGACGTCTCCCTCTCCTCCTCTGGATCGAGTGATTGTCTATCTCTTCTCCTTGATGGCATTGTGAATATTCCTTCTTGTTGCTACAGAAAGAAAAGAATCTTTTCTAAGCTCTGATACCAAACTGACGTAGACCGCACCCTCTACCTCAGCAAAGGCCCCTGCGCTGACCTCCTGGTCTTTAGGATCGTTCAAATTTTACCCTCGATTTGGAGTGGCTCCTTCGATTATCCACTGGAATGTCCTTTGAAATTGACCCACAGATCTTTTCGGCTCCTCACAGTCTCTAGGCCAGTCACTGTTCTCTTCTCAACAGAAGAATAGAAAATTGGGTTTCAGGGTTTTCAAACTTCCGATGTCATGAACCTTTGGTTCCCGATTTCCCGATCTCTACTTCCCCAATAGGCTCTAATCTTTGGATATCTCTCTAGGCTAGGCTCATGTTCCAAAATACCTCCTTTCACATGACCTCCATCTTACCCCCTTTCGGGATTTCATGACTTCAAAGGCTGAAGTGCTTTGGCCTTCGATTCCCCTGATTTCACGAATGTCAATTTCCCTATATGACTTTTCTTTCGGGACTTTCTCCGAAGGTTGAGATTGTTTCCATGCATCCTCAAAGATGGGTGGCTCTCATATGCTTCGGGGTTTTCACCTTGGAAATTCCTGATTCCCCTGTTATGACGAGATAGTGTTAGCTGGGCCTGCACATAACTTACCTCCTCATCGGGATTTTGGACTTCGCGATTCCAAATTGCAAGAGTATCCTGTCCTTAGGACCTCCAAAATGCCAAACCCTGACTTCTTAAGATCTTCCGACACACGTCCCAAATGATGGACAGTTCAGATCGAGCCTCGGACTTCACCAAATGCAAAGTCAAACCACTCGCTTATATGAGCCCCGATGACCAAATCCCGGATCCCTTCTCGGGGTTTTTCCTCTTCTCACGAGGATTTAAACCCTGTGTAACTCCTATCAAATCGGATGGTTGATGGGTAACTGGGTGATGATCCGACGGCTCATGATCCCTAGAGCTTGAACTTCGAATGTAGCTGTAATCTCCCCACTTCTTTACCAGGTCAGACGACTGGCGAGATTTCGCAAATCCTCTCCACAAGATCCTGACCGTCTATCTCTTCCTCCTTGATGTTCCTAGTGAAATGAACCAAGGACTCTTTCCCAGATCTAACCACTTATGCCACAACTCCAAGTGACTTCTAATCACTCGATGTGCACCAATGTCTTGTACTACCTTCAATAGCTTCAAAGGCTTTATCCCTCTTGAGCTTTCTCTCGACTCAAAGTCTTAGAGAAGAGTCTCACGTGCACTCCTTGTGGCAACTCTCAGACACTTCCAAGTGCTGAATACCTTCGACTATGCGCACTCCTGTAGCAACAGTCTCTCACACCTTACTCAGGTTCGCAACCCTGAGACTTTTCTTTTCCTGCGCACTCCTTGCACGACTCCTGTGCCCAACTGCACTTCTGCGAAAATGAGAACAAATGCAACCTATCTGAACCCTCTGTCAATGCACTCCTTGCAGACACTTCGACTGCACTCCTTGCAGGAATTCTTGCTCAAATAGAGAAACAATTGAAACTCATTCCCTCTTTCTTTCAGACTCCCACTTAGAACATGGAATCATATACACATCATATCAAAGAAAATGTATAACAGGAGGCAACCATTCATGAGAATATCATTCAACATCAATACACAGAGAACAACCACAAAACCATGAATTTGAATCAAAGATTTCTATTAATCCAAATATATGTACATGGGTGTTCTTACACAGCTCTGTGCATGCTCTTGCTCTTCCTTCTCCCTGATAATGATACAATACACAATGAGGGTGTTTATATCTCGTTTCCCTCTTGCACTCTAAAACTGTCTAATCTAGAATTAAATTTTATCTACCTCCATTAACTACTTTAAATGCCTCCTACCTACTAAGGATGAGAGCAAGTTTCTCAAGGTCCGATTACATTACGCAAGTGTCTCTTCTTAAATGAATTCATTTAAGATGGTGCATCAATCCAAGGGAATTTCAAAAATTTTTGGGCTGGCGCTTTCCAGCTATCCATCATCTTCCACGCTGGCTCACTTGATGTGGGAGATGCTACTGCATCATTGGTGTATTTATATATTTCTTCCTCAAACTTCTTCAAAAATTCTATCACGTGTATTTTATCTACCTTCAAATCAATCCTTTTGAAAATAACATTTGAAGAATGTGGAGTCGTGTCGCTCATATATTCATATATCTTGGAATTCACTCTTATATTATAAAAAAATTGATCATCCATATCAATATGATACTTTGAATGAAACAAACTTATATTTTCAGAACGATAACATTTCTTTCCACCATCACATTCTTTTTAGTAAAATAAATCATCATCTTCTCTTTCACATAGAATTTCAGATATAAAAACACAGAATGTGGAAGGAGGAGGTAAACCTGGCCATAAAGTTTTATCAAAATAAAAAAAAGTGTCGTAATAAAAATCAAACTCCACATGATAACGACAAAAACAAGTGTCACAAGGAGTGATGGGTCTAACAAACCATGGTTTTTGTTGCACAAATGTATTGATGGAAAATTTAATTTCTTTGTGCTCTTCTTTGAAATTATTAAACAACTCTATTTGTGTCATTGAAAATATATGTTTTGTATTTTCTACACATTTTTTGGGTGCTATTCTTCGTTGGAACATATCCCTTGTATGTTGTGAAAAATGATATTATTCCAACCAACAATTATCAGCTGATTCTTTAACATTTTCTGTAATTCTATCTTTTTAGGGATATCTAGAAATCACTATCCAAAAAGCCAATTCATCATTTACATCTATTTGGAAAAAAAAAATTCTATGTTTGTGCAATGTTTTTCTTGATATTGCAATCGTTTTCTCCATTTTTCATGTCAAACGATATTTTATATTTCTAGATGAAACAACTGATGTTTGTGTCATTCTACGTGCAACAATGACATCTTCTTTTCGATATTTTCCAAAAGATTTTAATACACTAGTTATATTGTTAAAGACATTGTGTGTCACCTTTGTATCCTTTGTCAACTTTTGAATACCCAATAATGATGTATCTTATTTTAACTTTCTTGACTTCATTAGACAAAGTAAAAGTTGTGCTTGTACTATTACTGATTCATCTTTGAAAAAATTATTAAAAATATTCTTAGTTCGATATCTTATATAATGCTTATCTTTTTTGTTCCCAAATTTGTCAGTATCAACATTTTCTAATATTTCATCATCAATCTTGATAGATTCTCCTACATATTTCAATTTAAAGTTTATATTAAAAAACATAACCTGAATATATTCACTAGATTATATATACTTGAGTGTTCATCTTGTATTATATAAATTTATGTACATACCTATAGGTGATTCGTCTTCTGCTTCAATTTCGGTTTCAACGTCTTCTTCTTCAATTTCAATTTCAACGTCTTCTTCAACATTAAGAGACAAATCTATTTTATTTTTTTGAAAAACATCAAATTGTAATTACAATCAATTATATTAAACTTACAATATTTTAAATTTGAATTCTATACTTTTAATTATGTACATTCTAAATATAGTCTCGATGTGTGTCGTTTGATCGTTCAACATATGTGCATGCATACCTGGTCGAACTTCTTCTTGTCAAAAATCTCTATTGACATTATCATCGTTTCTTTCTTCAATATTTTCACGTTCTTGTTTCTTTCTCTGATAAAGCTCTTTCCTTTGTTTGATTTGGCGAGTATCATCTCGAGTGCGGTCGTATTTTCTTTTGCGAAAACTTTTGTTTCCCATGAATTTTATAGTTATATGTAAAAGATGTGTTCAACAAAGACTTCACCTTGAAAAAATTCTCAACATTTATCTTTCAACATATAAATTGTTATTCCAATAAAAAGTTGAACAAACATCAATTACCTTATTCAACAAAAACCAAAAAGATGATTCAAAACTTTGTTTAAGTGCTCTAGAAAACCACCATGTATTGATATGGATCCTCCAATTAAGCCTATGGAACAGAGGGAATAAATAAAGGAAGAAAAGAATACAACTGCAATCAGTAATAGAAATGCTTTGAAATCCCTATCCTTGAGCTTATATCTGTCTGTCCATCCGATGAATTGTGTTAAATGTGTTCAGTTGAAATCCTATTTCTACAATTTGGTGCGAAATGAAACAATACAACTTGTCCTTTCAATTTTTTCGACTGACGAAATTCGCTCAACAGTCTTTCAGCCGAAAGAAGGTTTTTTCGACTGAAAACCTTGGAAACCGTTCAGTTTTGAGGGTTTCCATTATATTTTAGTCTTTCATCCAAAATAATTGTTTTTTGGCCGAAAACATGGAATTGGGACAAAAAACAAAAACCCAAGAATTATCCCAAGATTACCTGAACTTTGGAGGTTGTGGACTCCTGCAAATACTAAGAATTTGGTTTCAAAAATGACACCAACATTTCCAAAATTGAATCTACTTTCAATTCTTATAATTTGTTTTCATTTTCTTTATTTTTATCTAATTTTGTTTAATTTAAAAAAAAAATAGTACATAGTATTTTCAGCAAAGATTATGATTTGGTGAAATGAACTATCGGTATTTCAAAAAATATACAATGAAAAGTTAAAAAAATATATATTCATAATCCTTTAACTGTTCTTTTCAAAAGAGTATGTTTATATATTAGTTTTAAGTAAAAATTAAGATAGATACAACGTGTAAAAAAACATGTGTTTAAAATCTGCATTGTTTTCAGCTTGGTCAACTTCAAAAAATTCTACAAATTATAATATTCATATGTTAGATTCAAAATTATAGTCATAATAAAATAGAGTCTTTGTAGATTGTTGCATTATATTTTGTTTCTTAAAAACATAAATTTAATAATAGATACATTGTTGTAGAAATAAGTATCATTTCTTTCATGTTTAAGGAACGTACTATTAAACAATTGTCAAATTGACATATCAAATCGTGATAAAAAAAAAATTGACAAATAGTCATTGGAAAGCTAACACAATTCTTCACAAGTTTTGTTTTTACTATAATGTGAAATTCTAAATAAAAATATTATTTTTGTACGCCAGAAGTTAAAGAACTTGTGAAAATACATTTGTTTTTCTCATAAAACAAACAAAACTATAAACCATCTTCATGATTTCACCCTAAACATAGATTAATTTTGATCCAGGTGGATATCTGTGGCCACCGACCTTTTCCAACTCACTCAAAATAATTTTTTGGCAATTTTTGCAATTTACTATTTTTAGCATTTTTTAACTTACAGGGTCTTTTTGATGGCCTAAATGAAGGTTTTTCAAAATCAATCTTCTCAATGATAGTTAAAGCATCTGATTGATCGCCCTAAATGAATTTCCTCGATGATACCTTGCCAATGGGCTAGAGTGTGCCTAAAACATAGATCATATGCAAAACTTACGACCCCAGGAAGTTGATGTACTAACTTACCCAAACAGGGTCCACATGACATTTGATGCTTCATCTCCTAGGGTTAGGTTTTTGTATGTCTAGGGTTTTTTATATTAATGTTATTGTAAAATTGACTTCATAGCTTCATTGTAATCATCTTCTTGTGAATGAGTGCAACTATCACATCTCTTTTCAAAGATAAGACACCACCATTCGAGCAAGCTTGTTTTCCACTGCATTTTACAGTTTCAACTTATTTTATTATTCAATAGAAAGATAGTTTTACTGTATCTATGTTATTCTATGTTAAACATCTTTTAATAATTTTTATTTATTTCGTTCTTCTCATAAAATTCGGATTAGTTTTTTCATCTAGGAGGAGCTATAATTCTCCAAAGCTTAACCCACCACCATTTTTTTCTTCCCTTGAACCTTCCCTCATGCCATGCTTTGTATCTTAGTGGGGCATTCATAGATCTGTTCATCGAGTATAGCAAAATTTTTACATAAAAGCCCCACAAAATAATTCCATTCCTCATCTAACCCACCATTTAATCCGAAATATTCTCTAGATATCCATCTACATCTCCCTCATGGATGGGAATTAGTAGTTCATGTGTCACTCATTGTGTAAATGTTATGGTATATTCCCTACTATATCACTGGATCTAGAAGGCAACTTTGATGTCCCTCATAATTGAGGCCAATATGATATCTTGTGTTGCATTTCTTTTCCTTTCCTAGTCAATGACAAGCTTCAAGTCACCCATCATTTGAAGATTTTTTATGTCCACTTTTATTGTTATCTGTAGTAAAGTCCATAGCATGATGAATTCAACTCTATTATTTATACCCTCTCATTGATTATACCCAATAAACATGTAACAATTGTGACCGATGTATAGAAAAACACTGAGCCTGCATGCCCCTGGCATGCATAAAGAACAATGGCTTGGCCCACACCAGTTGATTTTGATACCCCACCAACATATTTTGGGTCCCTTGAGCCTTCCTTCATGTCATGCTCTGTATGTGAGTGGGGCGGTGAATTAACCATCCTTTACAGTTTTCCACCAACAAAGAGAGTGAGATATCTCCTCATCGAGTATAAAAAAGGTTGTACATATAAGTCCCACAAAATTATTCCATTCCTAAGCTAACCCACCAATTAGTACTAGAGAGTTTGTGGATTTCCATCTGTGGATTTTTTTGGTAGCATCAGACATGTACTTCCACATTGGCATGTGTTTTGCATATGGAATTTGTCGAAAATATTCTAGTCATGAGTTTACTTTAGTTAAAAGGAATCAATTAAAGTAAATCTATATTTATTAGTGAATTAAGTTATTTAAGGACATACATAACATGCATCATGCAATCTAAATATTAAGTGAGAGTGAGAAGTAATCTCAATTGTAGATCACTTTGGAAATTAGAAATATATTGTTACTCATGATTATAAAAGCAAGGGTAGGAGAAGGAGGAAGAAACTTTTGTTGAGGGAGTTGGTGCAATAGGGACTTTTGACGATATGTTGAGGTCAAGAGACTTGGTGAGAGACAAAGGTTGACCATAGCAAAGAAGAAATTTTGTTAGTGTGAGGAGTGTAGGAGCAAAGAATGACTTTTTCTTACACTAGAGTGAGGAGATTTGAGTTTTTGGGTGAAGATAGTTCATCCATGTATTTATGAAAGTGTTAGATCACAAAGGATCATGATTCAATATTTTTATAGGTGGAGAAGAAATTTCATATAGAGGTCATACAGGTCAATGAGGAAAGAAAGAAGAAGCAACCACAGGAAAGAGGAGAATCATACAAACATTTTTGTAATGTATTTCCATAAATATTCAGAGGTCACAGAAGGGAAAGTCATGGATGTTTGTGGGTCATGGAAAGGGAGTTCATGGATTTATCAAGAAACCTGCCAGAATAGGTCGTACAATATTACAGGAGTTTCCAAGGTCTATAATTCTCTCAGTGGGACATTTTCCCTATTACAGGAGCCCTAATTTGATCTTAATAAAAGAATCATTGGTCTAGTATTCCCTTCGAGGTTTTTCTAGGGGTTTACTTGAAAATCGTGGTGTTTATGTGTGTTATATTTGGTTTTCTTGTTTATTCTTCTATTGCATGTGTAGTTGATTACTCAACTGTGCTTTTAGTATATAAAGTGATTTTACTTGTGCTAACTTCAAGGTGTTGAGTAGAGTGGTAAAAGATCAATATGGTATTAGTACATACCAAGGGCTAAATACACTTGGATAGCATTCCAACACTTGGATAGAATTATGTAAATGTTATGGTATCTTCACGAATGAATCAATGGGTCTGATAGTTTAAATTTCTTTCCCTCTTCCAACCAGGGGTCTTCTCCTAATCATATACTCCTCCGATTCCCAATCTTCCACATCGATCAATTTCCTACTAGAGGAAAAGATTCATGCAAGGCCTTCAACACAATTGAGCCTTTTAAGTATTTTTGCAGGATTCTAAACCAATCAACAATGATCATATTAACTAATTATTTAGATTTCATTATCTAATACCAAAGAGAATTTCCTTGTGTTAGGAGCCAAAGGTTTTTTCAAGCTAGAACACAAGAAAATGAATGCATTTCTTTTAATCCCCATCCCTCCAAGTCCTTAATGAATGCAATCGAAGACCATTTGGCTATATGGATCCCTCCATTTGTTTTTTGTTGTGACTAGAGGTATTGAAAACTTACTTTATGCATCTTTGTGAAGATTCCCTTGGATATTCAGCTATGTAGTTCCAATAAAATGGAATTCTCTCCAACACCACTTTAATAAGGACAAACCTCCAACCTCTAGAGAGAATCTTGTTTTCCTAGGTCGAAACTGTAGTTTTTATTATTTTGATATTCCACCTCGAGTCCAAAAACCTATAACTATTAGACTTTATGAATAAACCTATGTACTTAAGTTTAATTTTAGTTAATAATGTAAAATGAATATAAATTATATGGGTTTGTGGGTCTGAGAGGTTTTAATTAAGTTTAAGTTCAATTAATAATGGAAAATACATCCAAATTATATGGTTTTGTGGTCTAAGAGACCTAGGGGGTGGTGGCAATGATTTCACTATGTTAATAATAAACAAATTTATAGTTTATAAATAATTATGTATTTCCCTAGATGATGGTGGTGAATTTTGAAAGAAGTGGAATGTGTAACACATCTACTTAGTACTTACTTTGTAAGAAAAATAAAAATAAAAATAGTTGAATAAAAAAATAACATTATC
>JASDQU010172479.1:0-13313 GCA_032191745.1 Picea mariana
TGATGACACAAGGACTCAATAACTTTGTGCTCTGTTCAAAGGCGACACGACTGCTGCCAATTACAATATAGTACTCTCTTCCCACCCGTTTTTTTTTTTTCATAACAAATGAATGCTATGATACAAAGGAGGGAACGAGTGTCGCAAGTAAGAAAAACTAGTTCCAGTAATGCAATTTACCTATGCTCAATCCAGGGGCATGCATGCGGGAGATGGACACTCGAGGTGGTGTTCCCTCCAAGGTATAGGGTGTCAAATTGTGAAGGATATAAACAAGGCTCTACTTGGTTGAGGATGCAAAAAATGCTTAGGCAACGGTTTATAATGCAAAGTGAGAACCAACTAAAGGCTCAATACTACAAGCGAGGGCATGAGATGCAATCACAACTTAAAACCAAAAAATGTCCTTTTTTATTTCTTATAGTCTACTTGGTGTAAAAAAGGGGTAAACTTGTGTCAAATATACATCTTTTCGAATCCAATTTACGAGTGTGAAAAAGACAAGTTCACTCGGAAATATTTTCTATTTTTTATAACGAGTCGGAAAAGAGCTTAACTAAGACTCATGACCTTTCAAATCCAATTTTAACAAGTGTGAAAGGGACAAATCACTAGACGATCTTTTCGGTTTTTTATACGAGTCAGAAAAAAGCTTAACTAAGACTCGTTTTTGGGAGTCCGCAGGTAATAAGGCTATGAGTGTATGAATGAGAAATGAGGCTCATCATAATAGTAATGCATAAATTTATAATGGACTCCCGGTCCTAAGGAAAAAACTCGGCATGGGCACCAAATGAAAAAGAGGATCTAACTAGGGTATCCATGTTTGGTAAGTCTCTACCATTTATTAATGACCTTATTTATAGCAGATGGAGGGTTATGCGTCGCAATAAATGGGTTCATACCTAGGGCATAAAAAGAGATATTCAAAGGATAATGTGAAATGCACGATGGAATAAATACCTATCCTATATGCTAGGTTTGTGAAAATACCTACCCAAGGAGATGAACGACCAACCCTGACGTTGAAATCCGTAAGAAAACTGAGTCAAAACTACAAAAACCATCTTAAAACCATTATTGAATTAGTCCTTTAGGTAAAAAAATAGCATGAAACTATATCAAGTGGGTAAAAATAACTTATAAATAGTAATAAAATCACAAATTACTATATCATTTTGATTTTTACCCAAATAGTTCAATTTGGACTAAAATACTTCCAGAATTCAAACGACGATTGTGGGAGCATTAGGCAGTGGAATCACGAATCATTTGGATCAAGTAACTCTCCATATCATCCTCTTCGAATTCAGTGGTTTACAATTTTGAATTAGGTTTCATTTTGTTAGTTATTGAGGGCGTAACTTGGTCTTTTCGGTATACGTGGGTTTCACTGGAAAGGTCACATGTACGACTAGGTATACGCCCCTGTGTTAACTACATGGTGCATATATCAGGCCCTACCCACGACTATCTACAGGGAAATCCACGTATAGGTACGCAAATGGTAAAAACAAAAGGTTCTAACTCAAAAAATGGTTTTTTTTTTGCAGGATGGTGTTGGAATGGAGAGAGCGAGAGCATGAGGGGGTAGATGCAGTTGTGGATCGAGATCTGGTGGCTCAAGTGGCTTTAAAAAGATGCGGTTTATAAAAGTTTTGGACTCTCAAAGGAATGAGGGCCCAAGTGAGGTTGTTGGAAATGTTGGTGGGCTATTGGGATCCTGATAGTGAGAGCTTTATCCTTGATGGACAACCATTAAGGATCGAAGTAGAGGACATCTACTTCCTGACTGGTCTTTCATGCCAAGGAGAGGTTGTGAACCTCAAGTCACATGAAGTGGGGAGTGGGATGAATATTGAGGAGTATATCCAAGCCCAATGTGTAGAAGTGACTCCCATGGTGGGAAGTCAAGTCCCCATCCGGGAAATCTGTAATCTTAGTTTTAAGATCATTGTGCTTATGCTTACTAGGATCATAGGATCGACCTCATTGCATCAAGCATCGAGACCACTTATGTTCTATGCAGTGGAGTGTGCAAGACCCATTGTCTATGATTGGTGTACCTCAATATTGACCAATATGAAAGGTTAGCTGATAGAGTGCAAGAAGGGGGGGAAGCGAAACTTTGGGTTTGCCTCTATTCTTTGCAACTTCTTTTTTGAGCAGGTTCTAGGTCTGGGACCTAGAGTGGAGATCCTTCCTAGGGGACCACGTGATCCAGCTATGGTGTGGTGGATCGAGGTCATGAGATGGCAGGGGGGAGGTAGGATGTTGACACCCTACAACGGTGATTTTTTCTTCTGGTGGTGGAGATAGATCATTTCTCTGGATGACTATCCCTATGCGGGGATTGATTTCAGAGAGGACCGAGATATGCTTCTTCCACCAGGGGCTGCCTATGGTGCCATAGGTAAAAGTTTTTACATATTTCATTTTTTGTATTTTTGAATTTAAGGAAACAAAATTTTTTTGTATGGTGTTTTAAATATTAACCATATACTTGTGTAAACGCAGATGTAGGTCCATGAAGGCTAGAGGGATTCTTGCGACATAAACAATGGAACCGAGGAGATGAGGTGGTAGGAGGAGAGGTGGAGAGAGTCCTACAGAACGTGTAGGGTAACCTGTCTCGTCTGACACAGAGGATTCCTATGGTTCAGGTGGAGGATCTACCTAAAGCCATGCAATGATAGGTTGTTGGTTTACCTAAAGAGTGGGTACGACTCTTCCGATGTCTCACAAACGTCGTGGTTTTCTACCATGACACACATCCAGCGCCACAGACGTAGATGTTGTGGGATATGTATATCGATTGTATATGTATTTTGAGGGTTTTATCCCTAATTTTGTAATATAATCACCATATTTTTGAAATATATAAAAGGGATCTTCAGCTTATATCTTACAATGTGTACATTGATTTAATGGTTTTCTTTGCTTTTATTAATGTGACAAATGCCAATCTAAAACATAATTAGCGTAGGCATCAGATACATGATTAGAACTCCTAGGAATGTGAAAATATGTAATAAAATCAAATTGTCGTTCTAAAAGACGTACCCGTAGGAATCGATGAAGTAACGTAGGATCACACATGCGGTAACGACCGTTCAATTGACGTACTACTAACTGAGTATCCAGGCGAACTTCTAAAGAGAGAATACCATGTGAGATAGCATCACACAAAGTTATATAACGACGCTATATTTGACCAAATTATTTGTGGATGGCCCTAGGCAAACGCCACCTGAAGACACTAGCAGACCCTTGGGTGAGTAAACCACCCAAGAAGAAGAAGCCAAGTTCCATGTATGACGACTGGCCCCATCTGTGAATCCTAGGTAGACCAAAGACTCCGTTGACATATGCCAACAAAAGGGAAAACTCGATAAGAAAGCCAAAGACAAAAAAGAAAAAAGAGATGTATACACACTAAATTTACACTAGTATACAAAGATTTATGCCTAAGCCTGGGGCTCAAGCATAGTATATTTTCAAGTAGAGCCCATTTCTGGGCTTGGCCAACTTATTCCCTTCATAATCTTCCAATTCTTAGGCTCCTTTTTCTAGAACACGTCGCACGATATAAGGACCGTGCCACATGGGTTTAAACTTGCTTGCCCCTAGCGGTTCTTTGGCTTGTTCATATAAGAGAACCAAGTCACCTTCAACATACAATCGGGGACAAAAATACTTGTTGTACTCGACCTTGACACGTTTCGTGTTTGCCTCGATAGTCGTAAAGGCATCCGACACTGCTCGTCAAGACTCTCTAGGTGCACAAGGTGTCACTCTAAATCTGAAGTGTTAGGTAGGAGATCGAATGCCAACTTGAGAGAAGGGATTTCACATTCAATGGGAAGTATCGACTCCACACCATGCACTAATTGAAAAGGGGAGAAACCAGTGGCAATCTTGAACGAGGTCTAGTATGCCCAAAGCGCGAGATATAGCATGATGTGCCAATCATAATTACTTCAACTGACAGTTTTTTGCAAGATGGTCTTGAGAGACTTGTTGACGGCCTTTGCTTGCCCATTTTCCTGGGGGTAATAAGGAGATGAATGACCATGTTTAAACCCCAGATTAGATGCTAGTTCTACCATCATTTCATTCTAAAAGTGACTTCCATGATCAGTGACAGTCTCACTCGGGATACCAAATCGGGCGATAATTTGGTTGAACGCGAAGAAGGCTACAGTCTTCCCATCAGATTTCACGGTAGGAATGGCTTCGGCCCACTTGGTAAAGTAGTCAAAAACCACGATAATGTGTTGATTCCCCCCAGCCTAAGTTGGGTTTCAATCAACGAAATCAACCCCCCACTTGGTGAAGGGACCGACGATAATGACTGGGTGAAGAGGGGCTGGGTGCGAGCACATTTTTCGAGTGAACACCTAGTAGGGGTGACACTTCTTAACCGCTTCAAAGAAATCTTTAAGGATAGTGGGCCAGAAATAACCGGCTTGTAGGATTTTTTGGGCTGTCGCAAGCTCGGATAGTTGACCACCACAAGCCCCTTTGTGGCAATCACTTAGGACCAACTCAGCTTCTTCATGAGTTAAGAAACGTCATAAGATACTATCTATTCCTCGACGATACAAAGTGTCACCAACGATGTTATACTTTTTGGATTGGTATCTAACACATCGTCGATCATCTTGCGAGAGATGTAGAGCAAACTTCAAGGTTTGAAGATATAACACGATGTCTCCATACCAGGGGTCGGATGACGAGACAAGGAAAATGTGTTCATCCGTGAACGAATCGAAATGGATAATATCCTTATCTAATCGTCGAAAATCTGATATTAACTCTGCAAAAACTAGTGATTTCTTGGACTTGGCCGAAGCAAAGTCGAGATCAAATTCTTGAAGGATGATGATCCATTTATTATATTTCCTACCTATGATACGCCTGGTGAGGACTTATTGAAATGGGTTGACATCAACAACCACAATATTTTTTCAAAGAAATATATAGTGACGTAAATGTTGGACTGCATGAACGATAACCAAAGCTAGTTTTTCAACATGAGAGTAATTCAGCTCAGGACCAACTAAATTTCGACTAAGATAGTAGATGATGTGATCATGGAGCTCATCATCCTTCTGAACTAGAACCATAACAATTGTCTATGCAGACGCTGCGATATATAGTAAGTAATATCTATTGTAATCAAGATATTTTAGCAGAGGGGCCGATACCAAGGCTTTCTTCAAAGCATTGAAAGACTCCAGGGCTCGGTCATCCCATATAAAAGGGGTGTCTTTCTTCAACAGGCGCACAAAAACCTTAGTGATATTGGCATAATTCACTATAAACCGATGTAGAAAGTTAGCTTTCCCCTGTAAACCTTGAAGTTGTCTAACTGTGCGCAGGGGAGGAAACTGAAGTATTGCCTCAACCTTAAGAGTATCTACCATGATCCCAGTCTCGGAAACTAAGAATCCTAAGAGATGACCAGAATTAACACAAAATATGCATTTGTGAGGGTTTAACCCGATTCTGTAATAATGACATCTTTCAAAAATGAGTCGAAGGTGAAAAACATGATCCACCCTCTTGAGAGAGTGAGTAGCAAGATCATCAAGGTAGGCTTCGACTATATGCTTGAGACCGTGAAAATCAAAATTCATGGTGCGTTGGAAGGTTGCTCCGGCATTTTTAAGGTCGAAAGGCATTTTATGGTATGCAAAAGGGTACCCCAAGGACATATAAATGTTGTCTTGTGTTGGTCCTCGAGTTTGATCTGTATTTGGTTATATCTTGAAAATCCGTCCATAAAAGAAAATATTTTTCTTTCTGCACACTCATCGAGAATCTGATCAATGAAAGGTGTGGGGAAGTTATCTTTAGGACAAGCCTTGTTCAGGTCACGAAAGTCCATACACACAGGGATGTTTCCTTTCTTTTTATTCACATGAATGGGGTTGGATACCCATTCGGTCAACGGAACCCGGTAGATGAAGCTAGCATTGAGTAGCTTCTCCACCTCTACCTTAATGGCAGGGCCCACCTTTTCCTTAATGGCAGGGCCCTTCCTAGGATTAACAGCTCTAAGACATTTTCGAACAGATTTATCATCTGGGTAAGTCCCAATCTCATGTTCGACAATATGAGGGTCGATCACTGACATTTCTTCATATGACCAAGCAAATACATATCAGAATTCTTTGAAGAGATTGGTGTAGATCATAATTTCTTTTGGTGAAAAATCTGCACCTATATTTACGTTCTCAATTTTTCCAAGGGTACGAGAGATATCAATCGATACGGTAGGAGAAATTCTTGCCATATTTCCTTCGGCATAAATGTCGTGCGTATTAAGTGGAACTATGGCGTGACCGACTATCTCACTCAAGGTAGACTGAAATTCATCTTGCTCGATTCTTTCAAGGCTTGGGAGAAAATAAGATCGATAATGCATATCATACTAAGGTCTCTCAGAACCATTCATGGATTCGAGGATGGATTCATCTGAAGGCAAAGCCTCATCTAGGAAATCATGTGAGCAAGACAATGAGGTGGCCCATACAGGCCTGAGAACATGATCCTCCCCATCCATCTACAAGGTAACAGGATCGAGATCAACAAAAGAGTCAAGAACAACTTGGTACGCAATCTCCACTGCCGATAGTGGCATATCCATGCCAACATGCGATTGAACTTCACTCAATGAAGTTGGATAAGGTAGTTTCCATGGATCACTAAGATAGGAAGCGCGGAAAGGAATGGACCACCCTGTTAAAGCAGGCTTACTAGACATGGCGTAAACGTGGTGAATCGGTGCCAGGAATTCGAAAGTACCCATGAGGGAGGAATACATTTTGACACCGATATTCTCAATTGCATGCTGATAATTATCGATCACGGGGATCGACGGTCCAACAGATGCGTTAGGGCTAGAGTACACAAAGGATAACTTGTTGATCATCACGATCTCCCCTTTATGAGGGAAACAAAGTGTACGAAAACCAAACGATACGACAATGACCATAGCATAGGTTCAATTGCGACCTAGTAGTAGGTTATAATCGAGAGGTGCATCCACTACCTCTACTTCCACCTCTACCATCTTCCCACCTAACTGGACCAGAAAGGCAGGTAGAATACCGTGAGGGTGGAAGGAATGACCATCGAATGAAGTCAACATGTTTGACGACTTTGAAAGGGTCGGAGAACCGATAGCCTTCCAACAGATCAGGGACATCACGGAGGTGGTAGCACCTTCATCAATGACCACTCGTTTGATAGTATACTTGGCATACTCCATGTGGATTTGGAAAGCGACATGGTAGGGTAGGCGAGGCTTCATGTCCGTGACATCAAACTTGATAACTTTTGAGCCACTAGGTTCTAGAGCTCCTAAGGCAGAGAGTAAGGCATTCCTCTGTGATGAACACATCTGGAGTACCTCCAAAGATGACATCGCACAAGGGGTCTGGCCCAGATCCTCAACAATAAAGTATTTATGGGCGGCTCTAGCATTAGGGTTGTGGGTAGAGCGCTTGAGTACTCCTTTCGAAATACAAGGCGGTGGCTCTGGTTTCTCAATCTATAGGTTCATCTCTGGAGGGGGAGGAGGATATTCTAGACCGGTACTATATTTTGAAGAGCTATAATCTCGAGAACGGGTGGCTATATCAATTTTCACGTCGACCATGTTGATACAAACATGGTCGCCATCTTGCGGTGGTGGATTTTGACTCCCATCGACCGCATTTCCGACATTTGTAGAGCTCAAGGATAAGTGTTGGTTGTGTGGGAATGGGTTTGTCGGCACAGCGGGCGGTAGATTTAAGAGCCTCGCAACTTCTGCGAGTTTGGGGCATAAATGTGTAAGGTGGTCATCGGTACAAATTTTACAAGGAAACTTCACCTTATGTTTCTCCTTCTTTCCCTCTCCATCATTATCATACTGCTTCCCATTATTATCTTTGTTCTTTGGTTTGTTATTCTTCCCACCGTTTCGATTATTTCGACCTTTCCTTTTATTCCCATCTAGTTGTTGGTCACCAGTTGGGTTTTTCGACGATTGCACAAAATGTACATCCACCGACTGGATGAGTTTGGAGGAGCCAGATGAAGCTGATCCTCCAGCAGACTTCGTTGTCGAGTCTGTGGACTTTACATTGGTGGACCTAACAATGCCATCGACATGAGGTCCAAGTTTTTTCCTAGGATTGTAATTTGACCGCGGTGCGTCGGGAAGAAGGTGGTATAACATTCTAGATTGAGCATATATTAAATCTAAGTGTTGGGCTCTATAAATAGCTTCTTCTTCATTGGAAACCATGGAAGTAGCAATGCCCTTTGAGATAGGAGGATGCAAAGACTTTAGGAATCATTCTAGGAGAAAGGCCAGGGGTATAGGTGTCTTAACCAACCACTTCCGTCTACGCCATTCCTGGATATGATCTAAGATATGAGTGGTCGTGTCTTGTCGTAAAGTTGAAAAAATCTCGAGGCCAACATCATAACGAATGGGAAATTGAAAGTGGTTGATAAAGAACATGACTAACTGGTTAAATGACCCATATGTCCCCTGAGATAGCTCAATATACCACTATGAAGCAAATCTAATCAGAGTGCGTTGAAATAGTATTAATCTAATAGAATCGTGGTTCAGGGAATTCGAGGAGCACCAAAGGTGAAAGGTAGTGACATGTTCATCGGGGTCCTCTCCACTCTTACCTTCAAACTTTGGAATGTTTGAAGGAAGTTTGGTGGGGACGGGGGGCCATGTGGGATCGTGACTCACCGGGTCATTCATTAACTTAGACAAGTCTAGCAGATTGAGCGTGGCCAGAAAAGGGAGATGGGGTTGTGACATCTAGCCCCATCATCCCACAAAAGATTGTGTGTTGAGAACCACATGCCATCCAGGATTCTGAGTATCAAATGCTTGTCCGGAATTATAAGGCCCTCCTCCAGGCTGATTTGTATAGGATGGGTTGGGCATCATTCCAATAGGAATGTTCTGATAAGGATTGTGAAAATTTCCCCCAGTTGGATTAGATCCAGGCCGGGGTTCTGAAAACTTCCCCCAATTGGATTAGATCTAGGTTGGAGGGTGCCCAAAGTGTAAGACTGACCTCCTCCAAGTGGGAACCTGAAGGATTGAAGTGGATTCATCATGCCAAAGGTATTGGTCGGAATCGGTAGAGCATGGTTTGAAACCAAGAAACCAAGTTCCTTCCAACTGGGTCTCCACCACTTCAATCCTCCACCAAAGGCAAGCTTATAGTAAAGAGACAACGAGGTACTCTCAACAATAGGGAAAGAGCTTGGGGGATGAACATTATGTTCAGACTTGAGGGACAAAGGGATGCAGACTCAATATGAAGTGATTTATCCATAGTAACTTTGCTCTTAAAGTTGAATGTTTTCTCCTTCTTTTCCATAGCTCAAAATTGTGCTTTTATATCCTTCATAATGAAACTAAATGGTCGAGCCAAAATGTTTCTAGTATGTGGAAGGCCAAGGATCAGAGATCTTTTGTCATGACATGGAAACCCGACCTCATTTTGTATTTTCTGGCACAAATCCCGATATATGCGGGCTATAGTGGAGCATCCTGCGTATACACATCTTACATAACTGATAGGGGGCGCATATGTGGGAAAATGTATATTTTAAGCTCTATATTCATCAAAAAGGGATGACAAGTCTACATAGGGAAATGGAAAAAGGCCCTCTGTGCAAGATAGCAATGGTGAGGCAAATCCTACTATAACATGTGCATTTTCCGCACATCTCCTTGATACACAACTCCCTTATGTTCTAACCTTTTATCTTAGGTGGTTGTGGTGTTGGAACCACAAGTTCCTTTCTCTTGTGCACCTTTATACCATCGCCCCTTTGGCCTAATTATCCCTTCATATGACCATGAGTGTGACCGTGATCAATTCCCTGTGTAGCGTGGTCTTATTTCCTTAGTGCCTTTACCAACGTGATCGACAATGAAACCATTGGCTCTAGCTTACCTACCTTTTAATTAAAACCCAATCACCTTTGCTTGTGTGATTAAACCTCTAACGTTGATATTGATCCAAGATCAAGGATCGGATCTGTTTTCTAACCCTTGAGCACCTTACACGCAGAATCTAACATCCTTCCCAAATCAACGATCCAGGTGCATTGCGGAGCCATAAGTTTCTCACTCGTTAATTTCGTCTCCAACCGCCGCAATGGTTGTTAAACCTTGTATCAACGACAACTGTTTATTTGATGTTCGACGAGATCGACGGTTCACCGTGATTGCGGAGCTTCAACTTTCTCACGAGTTAAATTCTCTCTCATGTTCCGCAATATTTCTCAACCAATGATGACTCTCCAATCGATGGTCTGATTTCTCCTGGTTTTTTCCTTGATCCGTGCTTGATCCAACGGTCATAATATTTTCCTCTGATCGAAAGGTCGTATTTTCTCTCTCCCTTTTCATGGATCTCCTCAATATCTTAGGGTCATGAATCCACTTGAATCTTCATCGAACGACTCATGTTTCTCTCACCCTCCTGAGGTTTATACACTGCGTAATATTCTTCTGCCGAACCCTGATAAGCTTTTCTTCCTGAGCATCATTCCACTCTATCCTCAGTGTGAATATTTAAGCATCGTTCCTCCTGAGTCTTGCACCTCTTTTTTCACCTAAATGAGCAAAATAAGGGTGCTTACAAGCCCAGTTGGGTCAGCTAGGCAAGACAACAGTAGAGGAAAGAGTTAGAAGCATAAAGCATAAAAGATAAGCAAAGAATTAAACTAAGAACAATAAAAGGAATTAAACTATAGTGCATAAGAACATTAGAACAAGAAACAAACAAGACTCATTCCACCAATGGAAAGGATTATATTAGTGGAAAGAAAACACAAAAGAGAAAGGGAGAATTTGGGTCCCCTCTTCCTCCAAGGGAGGGCTCTTGGACCCCCAAATATTGAGCTCTTATTACAAGTGAGGAACTAAAATGAAATGGTGAAGAGAATCCAAAGCACATCCAATATAGAGGTGATATGAATGGCTAATTGAAATGGTGCTAGCATGCTCTTGATGAGGAAAGAGGATCCTCCAAGAGAATATTAGCAACATAACAATACAAATGAATTCCTTGAAAATATAGTGCACCCATGGCTTCCTTTTATAGCATAGCTTTGAGGTATTATGCAACCAGTTCTTAGTGTGAATAAGGGGCCCTTTAAGTCTTTGACCAGCCCCCTAGTCAGATTCAACCGAGATTTGCATGTCAAATCGACTTGGAAGCTGAACCAGAAGTGGGTGGAAGGTCGACCAATATCATAAATGCGTCGTTTTGAGGTGTGCGTGGTTTTTTGCATCTACAGCCGAGCATTAAGAACATGTGCGCTTTTTCGATGTTATCTGACTGTCGCACATGCATGCGCGCCTTGTGTATTTATAGTGCATGCTGATTTTATTGTTGGTTGTATAGTTTTGGACCTTTTGGAGATGCATTTTTTGCCCATGAGTGAACTAATGAGTGTTTTGAAGATGTTGGATTTCTGTAACCATTTGCAGATGAAATGTTGGTGATAATAAATGCCCCCTGATGTGTGAGGTTAGGAGCATACGTATAGATGAAATACATCAATGTTTCTTCTACTGAGAGTACCTGTGTAAGAAAGAGAATTATGGGGAGTGTTAAGAGCAACCCATTGGAAGGAGAGGGGAACCTATAGGACCCAAGCCTTTCCCAAGGTGTGGGAGGAAAAAAATAAAACTGTGTACAAATGAGGCGGTCATGCCCCATGCTCGTGTCATGTAACTCAAAAATATGTAATACAATTACTGAAGCTGTGTTGTGGACGTAGATCACTGCAACGCCCTCTGGGGCGGTTTGATAATAAGAGAGGACAATTCTGATGGTGAACAAAACTATGAAAAAGGGTAAGGACACCTGTGAGAAGTGTTGATAATGTGCAGAAATTGATAGTCTATCAAATTTCAAAGGTCTTCGACTAAGATAAAACAATGACAATAGTCACATAGTAAGACCCACCGTAACATGAGATAGTGTTGAAGTCGAATGTTATAGGGGTCAATGACAATAGAGAACAATGGTGGTTTTCCCTGTGTCGTCCGAGACTCCTCATTGTAAAGGTAATGAGAGTCAAGATATTGTCGCCCTTCTAGAAACTGTGTTGATGTCGATAGAAAGGGAGACACGACTCCAAGAAGCAAAGAGATTTCTGAAATCCAGTGGATGAGATCAGGAACTGATGAGGTATATGGACGAAGTCAATATGTGGTGAGACTCAAGACTGCCCTTGGTTGGGGAGATATGTAAAGTGGCAGCAACCGTAAAACTGAATCTAGCACCAGGGGGATGACTAGATGAGGATGAGTTGTGCCAGAGGCGTGACACAACGGAAAAAAACAGAGATCAAAAAGGTGTATGGGCTATAAGATTCTCGGGGTTTTATGGATAGCGTCATTGATGTTGGGAAGTGAAAAATTCCCCAACCAAGGGAGACAAGGTTTTCTTTTCTAGAATAGGAAGGTCGCTAAAGGTGACAACAAAAAGCTATGAAAATGTGGAAAAAGGGTTTGTACAATTATCAAAAGAATAAAAAAACAATTTAGGACAATTGTGAATATATAGAAATGGGTGCTCTAGTGTAAGATGGCTTGGCCTAATGATGGCGCAAGTTGCTTGGAAAACAAGTGGAGGGTTAGGGCCCCATAGGCAGGTTTCTGTATTAGGGAAACGTATGGAGGACAATCTGCAGAGGGGAAAACTGACGGTGGATGAAATGGATGGCTAATGATACTGCAGGGGTGCAGTCAGAATAGAACCATGATGAAGTGACCTGGGATTCCATTTGGGGTAGGTTAGAAAAATGAGGAGAAGGAGTATGTGGCCAATTCTCGACATTATGTAAGACTATTGGGACTCCCATCCCTAAAGGGTGAAAACAACATGAGTGTCAAAATGCCCAGGGGAGCTATGAATGGGACAACTCACGTGGGGGGGGGTGGGTGCTATCGAGTGACAGTACCAAAATTTAGTGGAGGTGATAGTATTGCAGAGCCAGATATAGGGATCCTAGAGGCAAAGATTAGAGGGTGTGACTGGGAGATGCATTTTGAGATTCAAAGGGAATGACTACATGCCAGTGTCGATGATATACCTGAAGGGATACTATTGTCGTATGGTGATCAAGAACCTATACACATAAACACATAATACCCAACGTGAACAATATCTGAAGAGAAAAGATCATATAGCAGTTATTCAATAATGTAAGCATGTGTACCTGAGCGTAATATGAGAAAAATGTCCTCTGGGGGATGA
>JASDQU010172480.1:15509-33217 GCA_032191745.1 Picea mariana
GAACTTGTTTCGGTTGCATTTGCTTCCTTCATCTCTTTTGGAGGGTCTTCTTTGGAGGTTTGTTGTCGCTTCCAACAGTCCTTCTTCAGGTGTCCGGATTTTCCACAAAACCAACACTTGAGTTTGCTCTTTCTGCCTTTTGATTTTGATCGAGAGAAATCCCTCTGACCCTGTCCTCTTTCTTTTGGTTTGCCTCTGACCACCAATGCCTCAGATGTAGAGGTTTCTTGATTGGATTTCTTCCTTGTTTCCTCAGATAGTAAAGCTCCAACAGTATCATCAAACTCAATAGTTTTTGTTGAACTGAAACTAAGAGAGGTAACAAAATGATCCCATGACACGGGCAAAGAACATAATAATGTAATTGCCTTATCTTCGGATTCAAATTTCACTCCCATGCTATTCAACTGGACTAGAAGAGTATTGAAAGTATTTAGATGATCAACAATTTTCGTACCTTCCTTCATGCGCAAGCTATACAATTGTCTTTTCAGAAAGATTCTGTTTGTCAAGGATTTCGTCATGTACAAGCTTTCCAGCTTTGACCACAAACCAGCTGCTGTCTTCTCTGTAACAATGTTGAACAATACATCGTCGACCAAACACAGGTGTATGGCACTCAATGCTCTCGCATCCATCTCATCCCAGTCTTCATCTGTTATGGACGCGGGCTGCTTTGCTTTTCCCAAAAGCACCTTCACCACGCCTTGTTGCACGAGCAGATCGTGCATCTTAGCCTTCCAGATCTCGAAATTGTTCTTGCCATTAAACTTTTCAATTTCGAACTTAGCACTCTGCATATTTTTCATTAGAGGAAACATAAAAAGAAACAAACACCATTGTTTGTAATATCCAAGCCCCAAAACAAAATATATGTGTGAAGAAATACACTTGTGTAGTTTTCAAAAGAAAATTACATACACCTTTAAAAAATTTAATAAGGAAGTCACTCCACCTTATTCCTCCATAGATTTAATAAAAAAATCCACTCCACCCTTCATCCTCCATCATTCCATATTATATTTTCAAATATAATAAAACCTTTCTTTAATACTTGAATACCAAAAGACTTTAATACTTTCCAAAAAATAAAAAGTATAAAATCTTTAATACTTGCCCAAAAAATGTAAACGTATATATTTTGAAAGAAAATTTCAAAGGAATATTTTATAAAGGGGGGGAGCGCTCCTTAATTTCATCAGCGCTCCTTTGGAGGAGTTAAGCGTGCACTCCCTTCAGCCGGAGAGGTGAGCGCTGGCTCCCACACAACGCTCCCTTTGAAAACCCAACATAAATTAATTAAGCAGCGCGCCCTTTGGCTTGATCTCCTAGCGCCGGCGCGCCCTGTTAACCTGTTGCCCAGCGTCGGCGCGCCCGCTTAGCCTATTGTCCAGCGTCGGCACCCTTGTGCAAGTATTTGCCAAGCGCTGATGCCAAAAAATAAGAAATTCAGCAGCGATTTCAACGCGCCCTCTTCCAGTGAGCGGCTTCTTCCAGTCTACGTCCTCCTCAGCTCCTAAGCTCCTCCTCAGCTCTGATACCACTTGTTGTAATTTGCAAGTGCGGAAACACAAATTACCATAAGACAATCAATACAAATGCAGACACATAACACAACAATTTACGTGGTTCACCCAAATATTGGGCTACGTCCACCAAGCATAGGTATCGGTCATCTTATTATTCAGCTAATGGAGATTACAGTGAGGTCTCACTCCTCTCTGACACACACAGCCTCTACGGGCATACAAATTTATAGCAATATATTAGAAACTGATTATTAATTGTGATCTCACCCATATTCTAACTTAGGTTGCATTGGTTACAACCAATCCTGGTTTATAGGATCTAAAATCCTATTCACGGATGAGTTGTTGTCACCGTTTCTAACAGGGATGAGCCTTTTCTCTTTGGAGTGTTGGAGAAAAGGTAGGAAATAAGGGAAGATCTCACGCCCGAAACGACACGGACTGGACCGTGGAGTGGAGCCGCCAGCTGGAGTATTCATCAAAACAGTCCTTCAACGCCAAGTCCATCCCGACTGTGGACATATTTGTCACCGGTGGGATCTCAGGCTTCCCAATAATTTTGACTCAAACTCTGCAACTCCTTCCTAGAAGGAAATGCGTCCTTAATGGCACTTTGGATGCTATTCCGGAGGGAAACGAAACCGCAAGAAGCTGCTCGAATTTAAGTGACGCGGAGCTGGAATCTGATTATTATGAATGCAGACTCTCTTAATCAAGTAGTGGTTGTGACTGCGACAACGACTGGGAATGCAGGATCGAAGAAGTGGAGGAGCAGGAGGATTCGTGGATCGAGTCAGGGTTAAGGTTTGGTATTGGAATTGGTCTTGGGATGTGTATTGTGTTGGAATATGACACCAACTGCCGAAAAAGAAATGCAAAGGTCATGACCCGAAACATAGGGCTTGACTGTTTATGTTGTCGGGGCCATTGTCCAGTTTTAAAGGGATGGCGAATCTGCATCTGGTGTTTATAGGGAACAATATGTTCTATAAAACATTCTCAATGGACGAGAATGGCCTGCTAGCACCGTGGCAGTAGAATAGTTCTTATGGTGAATGCATGAGACTACAGGGGATGTTATTAAGAGGAGAAATGCTGCCCAAGATTCTCCAGAGATACAACGCTGTAGAGCACCTAGATCTGTCCCTCCACCCTCAGACCAACTATCGCTGCATGAGACTTGTGGCCATAGTGGCAGGGCCTTTCTTGCATTCAACAATCATAAGAGGAAAGTTGTTGTCGGGCAGATATTGAAGAAGCCCGCGCTAGTGTTGAGGGCACTACGGTGTGAGGCAACACCAAATTGAAAATCGTTGACCATAAACCTACAATTTCTTGTAGAGGACACACAACTCCTATTGATCAATTATGGGATCACTGTCTCTAAGAAATAAAATATGTTGATGGATAGCCATATAGAATTGTTGTTATGCCCATGTGAGGCTGCAATCCATTGCCAGGGAAGGTGCAATGAAGCGAAACTTTGGTCTTCAAGCTGGCTTATCATTGCAGGTTGGAGGCGGCGTGGTAATCACACGGACAGAATGTTGGCAGTTCAATGGGTCTACCTGTTATCTTTTGTAGCTTGTCGCTTTGGTGACGGTGATGGAGGCCATTGAAGAGATGAATCCATTGGAGGACGAGACCAATAGAGCGGTGGACAATGTCAAGAAGCTGCCCGAGGAAGAAGCAGAGGTCTTTGTGTTCGAGGTGCGTACTCATACCTCGGTATCTCGTTGGTAAAGTCTAGATGTATGCTTAGGTGATAGGGAGTGCGTTTCAGGTCGGTCCATGATATTACATGTAATGATGTCTATTCAAAGGTTAAGTGAAACTCCATTGTAAATGGGCCTGGAGGTAAGCGACAAAAGCTTACTTGGCTGGATTTGTCGGATTTGGTAAAGGGAATGTTCATGTCAAGGTGGAGCATTGAGACTCCATTGTAAATGGGACTGGAGATGAGCAGTGAAGGCTCATTTGTCAGTCTTGGCCAGATTGGGCTAAGGCCTTTGAATGCAATATTTGAGGTGGAGCACTGAAGGTGTTCAAGATCGCAACAGAATATTTGTTTGCAAGCTCAAGAGTTCATTGTATGGCTTGGAAAGTGCATCTAGGAAATTGATACAAGAAGTTGATTCCTTCATGGTGAGCCAAGATTTACAAGAAGTGAACCTAACCATTATATTTATGATACCCACTTTCTTAGTGTTTAGATACTACTCACTTTCTTGGTGTTTAGATTGCTATGAACACTCATATTGTCAATCTCTTAGGAATTCTTTGGCTACGCCCGCACTCCACAATATTCCTTCTACTACAAATTTTGTTCTATATGCCTTTAACAATATGACTTAATTCAAAATGTGGCCTTTCTTTTACTAATAACAATGACACAGGGTTCCGATTTATCAATTGATCTTCTACTTGCGAACGTGTTTCTTGATTTTTGATTGTGCTTGATGTTTAAATTGGTTTCCTCCGCATGAATTTGTGTCCCATTTTCTCAATTGGGCATGCCCTCACCTAAGAATAGTGAAGAAGGGTCCTGATTTTTCCAATCTTCCCCGATCCACAAAGTATCCTCCCTTCATTTTTGAGCTCTTCACACATGTGACATTGTTTTAAAATTTCACTACGTATTAGCATTCCTTTAAGACACGTCTCATGTTGGCTTGATTCAACGATGCCACAACTCATAGTACCACTCTTTTGAACTTATGAATAAATGCATCTCATCCTTAGTCTTCTGAAAATAAAGTTCAAAATTAGAAGCAAAGCTCATTTGTTTGAATAGTTTGTGCATTAAGCGATGATTGGACTCCACTTATAATGCTTGAAATTTCCAAACGAACTCAATAACACTACATCCCAGAAAATGCCACCTTTTTATCGGCTTCACTAACTAGGTCCTTGCTTATAAAACAATCTTGTTTGATTAACAATTTTCTGTTTTAAATGAGCTAGGTGGTTTCTTTCTTCGCTCCATTCGGTAGTGATATCTATATGCATTCAAACTTTCCCTAGTTTGAATATAGCGAGCAATTTGCATTAGAACTAATGTTTTTGTTTGTTTTTTTACAAATTGATTATTGAGAAATCCAAGTTCGAACTATAAATCTCAACTAAATTAAAAAATCCTCTACAATGACAAGAACCTTAGGTTAGGATCAACATCACCATCTCTAAAGTTGATTTCCATGTCAAATCACTATAAGTTAGCTATTAATACATTTTTATCTTATCTTTAAGATAAACCATGCATTACCTATTTTTATGTTGCACTAATTTACATAATTTCCATAGAAACCATGCATTACCTATTTTTATGTTGCACTAACCTACAATAATTTCCATAGGGGTACTAAAGGGTATGGTAGGAAAAAGGACGGTGAATGGGAGAGATCAATTGCAAGTCAACTAAAGGATCAAATGGAGGTTGTATACATTACTAAGGAGATAACACTAATAAACGAATAGACTCCTACAAATGTATAATCATAAACTAGAAGGGAAAAGAAGTATGCCAGAGGCAAGAAGTCGATCATGTAAACCCAGACTACTAGAGATGCTAAATTGCTCATTTATGTAGACACCTCATGCACTAGTGGGTTTCATGGATTCCACATATACAAAAAATTGTTTCATTTAATGGATGATGGGAAATGGCTTAGGGATGATAAGGACATGGATGAAAGGGAAGAAGAAGAGATTTCTATAGCACAGAGTTTAAAGGAATCCTTCATATGCCATGCAACAACCATATCTTTAGTGATGCCTTGAGCATAAGTGATCACGTACCAAATACAACATATAGAGTTCAACAGAAGGAGAATTTTGAAAGATCAAGGGAGGTGTGTTGGATCATTAACATTAACTAACTTTGAATTCTATTATAAATTATCAAAGGTTGAAATCCATTACACCAAAGAGTGGGTGAGATTTTCTATGTGTGAACATAATTGCTATAACATCCTAGCCAAGTGGTATGAGGAGGGGACAAATTTCAAACCCTTAAGTAGAAAACATTTCTCCAATATACATCTCTAGTTAGGATACGTATGGGAAACCCAATTGATCAAAAATATATTTTGTGAAAAAGATTCAAGTCTCATGAAGATAGGTTGAGTGGCAATAATGTATAAAACCACTGAAAGAGACACAATTTTCAACTAGTCTACTATTCTTTCAAATTCACTTATAGAAGCCATTGGGAAAGATCAATTGGATGCTCTCTTAGGAACCCATGAATTTTCCATGTTTTCTTACTAGTTAGATATAATTTGTGTTTTTAACACATTCATGGGTTATGCTAGTCTTGGTCCCAAAGTAGCCTCTTGTTCATTTTTATTTCATAGATATATGGAAAAATAAGATATCTCCAGAAGCTATAGAGGTGTGGAAAACACTAGAGTTTGATACTTGGATGAACACTTTACCTATCAGAATTTATGGTGTCACTAAAACACCTTTTACGCTTCCACTCTATGTGCCAAATAGGTTGATCATTCAAGAGATTAGATATCAAACAACTCTACATGGTTTCAATGCCTGCTTGATCAAACACCAAAAGAAATTGTGCCCAACCTATCCATTGTATATAGGCATGTATGGGATAATAGATTCCACTTGGTGTAAGATGTAAGGAGAAAACATTGAGGCATATCATTTTCATTTAGAGAGAACTCAAATGCATGATCTATTGGGGATTGTTGCAAAACACAAATTAGAGATGATAATATATCTCCCTTACCAACATCAAGAGACTGAGGTTGATAAACCTCATAGGAGAGCATTGACTTATACAGAAGTTTTGAAGTTGTAAGTGACTGTTGAGGGGAAATAGAGAAGAAAACGGAATAAGATATACAAGGGTTATTGCTAAGAGGCAAACTCTTCAAGGAAAGAGACAAGAATGAGAAAATAGAATATTGAAGAATGAGAAAATAGAATATTGAAGGTATTGGAGAAGTCCAAAACAAAAGATAAAGCCAAAAAAATAAAAGAAACACAAAAAAATAAATAAAGAAGATATAAGAGAAACAAAAATAAAAGAAAGAAGATGTAAGAAGTGATTGTTTATGGGAAATCAAGAAAGAAAAAGGAAAAAGATGTAAGGGCTATTGATGAGAGGAAAACTCTTTAAGGAAAAAGACAAGAATGAGAAAATAAAACATTTAAGGCATTGGAAAGGGTCAAAGCAAAATATGAAACCAAAAGAAGAGAAGAAACACAAAGAAAAGCTTCCACGAAAGCAGAATTAGCAAAGGTAAAAAAAGGTAAATGTTAAATCCAGGCAAAAGCTGAAGAGTAGGTGAAGATTGAACAAGAACTAAAGAGGGACATAATGTGTGAACTTGAATTTTTTTCTTATTTTATTTTATGCATGCACACCACACATTAAAAAAGGTCTTAGTTTTTTCTTATTTTTAAGGTTTTGGCAATTAGAAAAATTATAACTTTACGATGTTGGTTTTTTTAATCATTTTATTTTATTGGTGTGAATATCATATGGATATGTTTAGGTTTCCCTACATATAAATTTGACAATGACATCTCTCTTATCCACCTAGTTTTTTTTAGAAGAAATAAATTCCTAGCCACTGTTATTGTAGGTATATCCGCTGTAAACGTATGCCGCAGTAACATTTTTCATTCTATAGGACACATATAAGGTCAAATTCCTCAAGATCTGATTCCTCCGCTACACTACTTTGTCGTAGCCATGTCTCGCAATGGCAGTCGTTGAAAGCGAGCAGATGTTTGTGGTGTCGGCTCTGCAATTTGGCTGCACAGATGACGTGAAAACGAATCTTGATCATGCCCAGGGGTCCTTTACTTCTGCATATATTTCTCTCCCTAAGAAAATAATACTCGGATTCAATGAATTTTGTAATAGCATAATTGATGAGAGCTTCTACTAATAGTCTGTCTGTGGGAAATATATACCAGGGTAGTCGGTATTTTGCATGTATTTCACACAACTTCTATCATGGATCTAATTAGGCAAGCCTCCACCTGAACTCATATAAATTTGGCCGTGACAGAGTATAGAAATCGACCAGCCAGACTAGGCTAGGAACCCAAACTTATCTAGCTTCTGTAGCAGTACGGACAGTGGACACAGTCATTACTAGGCTATTAAGGTAGAATTAAAAGATATAATTAAATGCTAGCTCTTAACTCTGCAATAAGGGGTTCAATTTTTTCACCAATCATAATTTTAAAAAATTGTTTAATTTAAAAAATAATAATAATATAACAATGTGATACTTTGGAAAATTGTTTAAATTTATTGTCAAGCTGCTTAATCAATGGAATTAATGTCAAATCAATAGCAAACTCATTGTTATAGTCATGTTTTGGCAGCGATTAATAATCTTTTGTGCTCTTTCAAAAATTATTTAAATTTATAGTCAAACTCCTTAATCAATGAAGTTAATGTCAAATCAATAACAAACTCATTACTATAGTTCTGCTTTGACAAAGACTAATAACATTTTATGCTCTGCTAGCATTACATATTCCATTCCCTGAAAGTGATAGCAGCAGTCTCAATGCTTTTGAGATCTAACATTTAGACTTCCACGAAAGTGGTGGCAACAGTTTCAGTGTTTTTGGGATCTATCATTTCAACCTCTAAAATATAATGGGAAGAAGATTGCACAGACGAAGATAACTCCATAACTGGCGGTGTGTCCAACGGGGAATGGAAATGGAGAAGGTGTAATGTCCTCGTCTCCTTCTAACAGTTGGATGACTTTACCCATTCGGGGACGGCGAGATGCATGGAACTGAATACACCAGAGTTCCACTGAACTTAATTTTTTTGGCTATGACTTGCTCTTCTTCTGACATAGTTCTCTTTCTCAAATTCCTAAATTCAGTTTAAATGCCCATTCAGGATAAAAGAATTTGCTAGACCTGCTTTCTTTATTTCCAAAGTCAATGTTCTTTCTCCCGCCTACCATCTCCATAATCAGCATACCATAACTGTAAACGTTACATCGATCAATGACAGGTCCATACATTCTTGACCACATCTCTGGGGCAGCGTAGCAGACTGTCCCTCCATTAGCCATGGAGATGTGACTTTCCTCTCTATTGGACATTTTGGCTAGACCAAAATCTGCAACTTTGGGCAAAAAATTTGCATCAAGGAGAACATTATGAGGCTTTATATCACAATGTAAGATTTTATTTCTGCACTCTTCGTGTAGATATGCAATACCACGAGCTGTACCAAGTGCAATAGAATACAACAATTTCCAATCCAACTGATTTTCAGGATCTCCATGGACATATTTGTCAAGGGAACCATTAACCATGTATTCATAAACCAGAGCTCTTTTGGATCCCTCAGAGCAATAACCCAAAAGGCGCACCAGATTCACATGATAGGTCCTCCCCCACTGTAGCGACTTCCGCAATGAATTGTTGTTCACTAGGTTTCGATTCATCCAAAATCTTGATAGCTATTGGAGGCCCCCCCGGAAGCTTCCCTTTATAAACTGTTCCAAAACCTCCTTTTCCAAGTTGGTCTGCTAAATTGTTTGTGTAATCTCTGATCCGTGCATAAGAATATCTGGTAGGCACCAGTGATGAATAATAATGTAAGAAATTATCTACGGAGGGAGGCCTAGAGTCGAGAGGTTCCATAAACTCTAGAATGGTCTGCTCCTCATCACTGACAATTCTCTTACAACAACATCCACGACGGAACACTATGCAAGAAACCACTACTATGATAAAAGCACCACACTGTATTAAAACTAGCACAACCACATAATTGTGTCTGATCAACGCAGAAAGATTGATAAGATGAAAAGAATCCTTAAAAAAATATATTAAATTTTATTATTGATTAACAAATAAACGGTTGGGCTTCATTTATCTGGTGTTAATATTTTAATTTCTGTTAATCTCTTAGGTGGCAATCAATGAGCTATCAAAGTAATTTTTAAATATGATTAGGTAAATGTAAAAAAGTAAACACATAAAGGGATGTCTTTATAATAGCTAGGAAGTTAATGATTGAAATCACAGCCATTTATTTTGTGTGACTACTAAGAATATTCCAGCCATAATTAATTCTGTCCATAGAAAACTTATTAAACACTAAACCCCTATTAAATCTGTCCATTGTCAATAGATGTACGCCTTTCGGCGTAAAAATCGCTGCAAATAATGTTTAACAAGGTAATGAGAATATGGATTCTAAAATATATGTATTCATAATGAATTCATCAGTATTAAAAATAAACCTTTTACCTGCCATAACGCTTACAGGTGCCCCGTTTAAAATTTGGTTTTCTTCACGAGAGGAAACAGAAACCGCAGAGTCAGATAAGATAACGTAAAGTAGATAGACGACATTGCAAAAGACATTAAGTTTTGGAGATTCTCACCAGAGCAATTCCACTTGTGAACATCATCAGAACTACAAACACAATAAAAAACGTAACGAAAATCGGCAAGATCCTCCTTCTGCAAGTGACATTGTCCTCCGGTGGCTACACAAGATTGACAATCATCCAGTAGAGGCCATGTAATTTGGAATCCTGTTTGTTGGAGTTGAACAAAATTCTGATCAGCGCTAATGTTGTAGGTTTTATCAGTTGAAACGACTATCGGATGCGATGTGCAATTTGGAAGGTTGATATTTGGAAAAGGGAAGAAGAAGCAAGCATTGTTGGTTTCTTGGCATTCCAGCGGAGTGGCTTTCAAATATTTGAGTAGCTCGGCTTGTGGTGTACAGGTCAGAACTGTTCCTACCATGTATCCCGGAGAAAGGCTGAAGAATCCATCTTTGAGTAACCAATCGTAGGTGAGGGAGGAATTGTTCATAACAAAGGCAGGTGAGGGGTGATTTGAAGGGTTAGGGTATCGTAGGTGAGGGGTGATTTGAAGGGTTCGGGTATCGTATGACGATTCTTTGATATCTCCAACTACACTCCAACTGGTAATGACATCGTCTTGCAATCGCAAGTAAGTAACCGGCTGATTGTCATGGCAGTCCACAGATAAAATGCCACACCTTCCAAAGGGATATTCAATGGTGGAATTGCCAGAACGGGAAGGACTGCATTCTTTATAAGACGGAAAACTCTGGAAGTTAACGACAAAGATCAAGAGGACAACCGCAGCAATATAACCAACCAGAAGCAAAGTACAAATAGCAGGGATGATGATTGAGGATCTCATTTTTCCTAAAGCCAACCCAACAGACAGAGAAACAAACAGGGAGTTGTGAAGAGAGCCGAGTGCAGAGGACAACTAAGACAAAATCCACGCGCAAGTCGAAGAAGCAGGGAAATACACAAAGATGAGCCCATTCATTCCTATTTAATGCAAAGAAAAGAGTTTAAAAGTATAATTATTACATTTACTCATTTTATATGTTTATAATAAATTTAATTACGCCTAAAGGCCTATACCTATTGATAATGGGCAGATTTAATAGGGGTTTAGTGCTTAATAAGTTTTTTATGGACAGGATTCAATATGGCTGGAATATTCTTAGTAGTCACACAAAATAAATAGCTGTGATTTCAATCATTAACTTCCTATCTATTATAAAGACATCATTTTATGTGTTTACTTTTTTACATTTACCTAATCATATTTAAAAATTACTTTGATAGCTAACTGATTGCCACGTAAGTGATTAACAGAAATTAAAATATTAACACCAAATAAATGAAGCCCAACAGTTTATTTGTTAATAAATAATAAAATTTAATATATTATCTTAAACATCATTTCATCTTCTCAACCTTTAGACGTTCAGCAGCAGCTATTTTGCTAATGTGCTAGTTGCATTTCATTCCGGATGGTGCAGTTCAAACCTGCACAGTGTGGACAGCTTGGCAGTGTGCCCTACAAAATTATGACATTTTCTTAATGCTGTCCCACTGCCCAGTCTTGGTGGGTCGGTGATATCAAACACGACCACTTGGCAAGCCTTTTCTACATGTTAATCGAGAGGGAGCCTCTTTGTTGCTTCTAGTGTAGAAAAAAGTACTCTAAACGTTTTATCTTTTTGTTATTTTTGGGTAATTTTTTAGTGATGAATGGTTGGATTTGCAGATTTGAGTGGTTAAGTTTATAAAATTCCGGTGTTCCGGGGGTTTTTCAGCAAGCTGAATCCATTTATGCATTCAGAAATGCAATTTAAATAACAAAAAATAGGGATTTTGTCCAAATTTACATCCCCAAATTCAAGTCAAAAAACCCCAAAAGATAGAACGCTTTAGCCAACACAGCAGAGAAATTGCATACCGCCTCTATATTGTTTAGCTGGACATTTTACCTTAACAGATTGCCACCGCTACCATTCAGTTACTCATATACAAACTTCATAAAATAAATTTTTAGGAAAAAACTATATTAAAAGATTTAAAAAAGTTTATAAGATATTAATTTTTTAAAAGATATGTGTTTAAATTTCATAACACATAATTTGAATGGGTTTAACAATTAAGAACATATTTTTATTTTTAAAAGATCATAAGTTCAAATATTCAAATAGAAACTATTAAGATATCTATACCTTAACACTCAAATAAGCTTTGAGTGTTTTAGAGTAAACTCGTAAGGATTGATTACATTTTTTATTTTATGATCATTATTAAAAATGGTTAAGTAAACCCCTTGATTACTTTTTTGGTTTTAGGATCATTATTAAAAATGGTTAAGAGTTGGTAGTTTCACAAGCAAACACTTAATAATTAATTATATCTTTATTTTTAATTAAGATATAAGAAGATTTTATATATAGTTAAAAAAGATCTTTTTATTTATTTGGTTGATTTAGTAAAACTCCTTTAAACTTAATTTTCTCATTTATAAACTTTACAAAATAAACTTTACAAAATAGTGAATTCCAAACTCAAAACTAAATTATAATATTGAAGTTAAAGATGATGATGAAAAACAAAATTGGAGATATTCTTATTGGAGATATTCTTAAGATATAAGAAGATCTTACTTAGTGAAAGAAGATCCTTTTATTTATTTGGTTGATTGAAAAATTGGGAGATATTAATTATAATATTGAAGTTAAAGATGTTGTTGATGATTTTAAAGAAATTGATGACTAAGAAAAAAATTGGAGATATTTTTAAGATATATATTTTTTATTTGATTGATTTTATAAAATTCTTTAAAAACTTGAGATTCTTTTTTGATGATGATGATGATGATGATGATGATTGGTTTTGATATATTAATGATAATATTGAAGTTTTTGAAATTATTGATGACGATGACCATGATGATTTTTTAAGAAATTATTGATGGTGGTGGTTTTTAGAGTTTTTGAAATTATTGATGGTGATGATGATTGGTTTTGATATATTAATTATAATATTGAAGTTAAACAAGATTGTCATTTTTTGAAATTATTAATGATGATGATGATGATGAACATTAGAATTTGATCTATGAGACCTTAAGAAGTAATAGATTACTTGGAAGTATTTAGAATTGTATTTGCTAGAAAACATTAAGAGAAGTGTTCCAAGATCACCATAGTTATGTTAAGTAAAAGGGTTAAAAAGGTTGGTAGTGTGACAAATCTTTTGAAATTGAAATCTAATTTGGGTAAAGTTGAACATTCTAAGAGAAAGTGATTTTCATATTCAACCATCTTAGTGTCACTAAGGTAACTTACTCAAGGTGTTTGGGAATTGACCAATTCCCTATTTCACTATGAAGCTCATGAGAATTTGTTCTTATTTTAGCAATGCTTATTTTCTTCTTTACTCTAGTCAAGACAGAGAGATACTTTTGATATTGTAGATTAGGGTTGATCACCTCCTTATAATATCTTAATTTCCTTTTTTCCTCGAACTCCTTGTCACACCACAATTTATCCTTAAATTTTGTTGTAATAATATTTTTAATATTATCCTTATTCTATAGTATGATCTCTTTCTTGGTTCCCCAATGGTTTAGTCAAGATTGGGCATCCTTATGCCATCCCTGCTTGAGTCGAAGGTGGTTTTGAGTGGAGTTTGAAGCAATTTTAGAAAGCCTCTTGCATTCCATGTTGTTTAGCTTGTTCTTATACATTAGGTACTTGGTCATAGCCATACTCTCAATGGGGGAATGACTTGCTTCTATGAGGAGAATATGATAGGATTTATTCCCTTTAATTTTGAGATTGTAGGTTATAAAACTATTTTGGATCTTCTCTATCTTTCTCCACTACTCTCCAGAGATACTACATCCCCAAACCTTGCATCCATATAAAATAACTAGAGTCACAAGAGTTTCAAAAAGGAGTTTTTTTTTTTTTATCTCATATCCAAAGATCTGTTGATTTATAATTGTTTTCAAACCCATAATAAGCTTTCCACCCTCCATTTATCCTTTTCTTCAATGATATAATTTCAATTGAGCTTGTGATGAGTATCTAATCCGAGATATTTGTATGAAGGAACTTCCTCCAAGTTGTTGTTGTCATATACAAAAGTATCATAGGTGATATTTTTGGATTTAATTATATGACTTTTGTTTTCTCCATATTAACAGTCAAACCTATATTGGAGTAGAAATCTTGGAGGATTCTTAGTTTATTTTCAAGATCGTAGGTACTCCTCACCATAAGAACAATATCATCAACATCAATAAGAAGAGTGATGATTATACCAGCAAGAGTTGGGCCGACAAACCATGCTTCTTCCAAACACTCTTCTAACATGTCAATGTATATGCCAAGAAGGGTAGGGGACAAGGGACAACCTTGTTTGACTATGATATTGCAATTAATTTCTTCCGACTAACCCTCGGTGTTCCTAAACTTGGAAATAATGTTCTCATACAAACTTGCTGCAACATCCCTCAACTCGAAATAAACCTTTATCTCTTCCAACCTATTCCAAAGGTTTGTCCTAAAGTAGTGTGTCAAAATCTTTCCAAAAGTCAATGAAACAACACAAAAGATATGTTTTATAATTGGGTCACTCCTCCACAATGGTCTTAAGAGTAACAAATGATCCATAGTTGAATAATATTTCCCAAACCCAACTTATTCTTTATCTCTTTTCCCATAGTTTTCCAACCATTATTTAAAAACTTACTTAAAATAATTTAGATACATAACTATTGATTTTCATTATCACATTATTATTCACTTTTTATATATAATATTAATACATTATCTTCTTGGTCAAGCATCACCATTGAGTTTCTTTGAAGAATCTTCAAAAATTAAAATTATAAAATGTAGAAAGTTAATCACATTAAAATATTTTTTAACGATTAATCTTAAGAAAAAGTCCACTCCTATAAATATTTAGTTTACTTATTGATCTCGATTCTCAATTATAAACTTAATTATCACATTATTATTCATTTTTTATATATAATATTAATACATTATCTTCTTGGTAAAGCATTACCAGTGAGTTTCTTTGAAGAATCTTCAAAAATTAAGATTATAAAATGTAGAAAATTAATCACATTAAAATATTTTTTAACGATTAATCTTAAGAAAAAGTCCACTCCTATAAATATTTAGTTTATTTTGATCTCAATTATAAACTTAATTTGCTTAAGTCCTTCACTTTGTATAATATTTTAATATTCTATTATTTTATTTAACTTTAAAATATTTAACTTTAAAGTAATATCTATTAATTTATAGGTTAAATTTTTTATATAAATTTTATAAATTATAATTTTTTTAAATAAAAAAAAATAAATGATTTTTTTTAAATAAAAAAAAAAAATGAATTTTTTTAAAATCCAAAATAATAAAATCAATAACTAAAACATGCATTTTCAATATAAAGATAAATATAATATACATTTTTCAATATAAATATAAATATAACATACATTTTCAATATAAACTTTACAAAATAGTGAATTTCAAACTCAAAACTAATAAAAATGGAAGATATTAATTATAATATTGAAGTTAAAGATGATGAAGAAGAACAAAATTGGAAATATTCTTAAGATATAATAAATATTACTTAGTGAAAGAAGATTTTTTATTTATTTGGTTGATTGAAAAATTGGGAGATATTAATTATAATATTGAAGTTAAAGATGATGATGGTGATTTTAAAGAAATTGATGACTAAGAAAACAATTGGAGACATTTTTAAGATATATTTTTTTTATTTGATTGATTTTATAAAACTTTTTAAAAACTTGAGATTCTTTTTTGATGATGATGATGATGATGATTGTTATCACTCAGTTTGTAGGATGGGTTGAGTAGCTTGAAAGGGCAAGAGTCAAACTGGTGTAACAGGATCTTCCCCACCCACTGTCACCTCGATGGGGAGCTCTTTCTGTTTAGGGTGGCTGATCCCAAGGGAGACGTCCCTAGTAATATGGGGTTTTGAAGGAAAAGGATCAAGGGTTAAGGCTCAAAGGTTAAGGCAAACTTTCCCTTCACAGATTACTGCCAAGAAGATAGTCAAAGAGAAGGTATTCCACTGAAAAAGGCACCTGTTTGCGAGACAAGGCAGATAAAACTAAAACGTGCAAACAGTGGTTAGTACTTCAATTGTTAATGACTATCAATATAAGATACACATGAGCATAAATAAAAGTAATTATTGACGAAGTCAATGATTGCAATTAGGGCTATATTTTTCAAATATCACTTCTTCAACAAATACCAAATGATAGAGCATTCAATGTACGAAATCAATCCTTGAATTATCACAATGCATTAAATATTACAAATATCCTCATATATATAATGTTGCTGCGTCAGGCCTGCTAAGGGTGACGTCAGCCCTATTCTAGGTTAGTGTAACTAGACAATGAAGTGAACATTTTGCTAAATAAGCCAAGGAAAATGCTCAACACTTCTATGTCTATCAATGGATGACCTAGCCGCAACTTTTATACCAACCAAAGTTCAAATGAAGCAAGACGTCATCAAAGAGTTAGGGTTAGTAAAGTCGCTAGGGTTAGTTAGGGTTTCAATTTAAGAGTTTTGTGAAGGTTGTTTTAACACAAAAGGCTCAATGTTGCATTCTTAGACTAGTGCCTTAGGGTAAATGGAGTCAAGGAGTGAGGTTAAAGGCTTGGGAGGATCTAAATCTAAGGATGGGAGAGTTAGGCTTAATGAAGCTGCAATGGCAGGGCCATGAAGTCAAAACCCTAAGGGGAGGAGGCTCATTCCGGTGTAGCTTAAGCTAGGCCTCATGCTCCTCCCTCTTTCCTTAAAACTCTTTGGCAAAAACGACTAGCTTCAAAATATAAATCTAGGGTTGAAAAGTGTTGTGAGGCCAAGGCTCTTCAAAGCCTAAAGGTCAAAACCCTATGTGTAAACTTAATTAGGCCTAGGATGTCTTCCTTCTTCGATTTATGTCAAGAAACTAACTCAGAAAAAGAAGAATTAGTGTATCAATGGCCAGGCTATATCCTTCTTAATCAAATGGCTAAAGCAAGTTTTTATCATGGGGACATAAAGCAAGGACCTACTTGTGTGCTTGCTCCCTAGGGTTTCAATGATTAAGCATAATAATAACAATGTAACTATACATGTAAGATATTCAACCTACAACCATTCAATCAAGAAGTTTTGTATGGAAAAACACTTACAAATCAATGATGAGCTTATCAAACCCTAGTTGTAACACCTTCCAATGATAAAAACACCATAACAATGCCAAAGATGATCATCCACAAGTGTAGCGCCTCAACTCCAAGAGCCAATAATCCAAGACAAAAGACTAAAAAGTATCTCTCACAAGAGAGCAAGTTGTGTTATGTTAAAATGAGGCTCAACATCCTCAATTTATATCATCCAAATGACCTTTAATTACAAAAATAGGTCATTAAAACAGCCGACAAGGCTGAATTTAACAATATTACATTATTTGTCACATTAAATGCTAAAATATCAAATTATGAGCTAAAAAGGGAGACGTCGGGCCCCTCTGAGGGAGACGTTGGCCCTTTTTGGGCAAGATCAGCATCCAATAGGTAAAACGTTGGCCCTTATAGGGCTCCTGCAAGCTGCCACACGTGCCAAATGGTCCAAGCACACTGCCACATCCTCCAGAAAACGTCCAGCCTACCCTAGGTGGCGTCCTGTCCATCAAAGCCATCATCTCATCTGCAGGGGGTGATCCCCCCTAGGTCGATCTCTGCCAAAGTGTCCTGGTGAGGGCGTCCCTCTGTCTTCTTCATGCAAGGGCTCATCAT
>JASDQU010172481.1:0-11538 GCA_032191745.1 Picea mariana
TTTCTTTCCGTATGGCACTTCCAAGCTCTGCTCACTCTGATTGATCGTGTATGAATGAAGGGAATTGATTGAATGAATTAAGCAAGCTTAGGAACCAAAACAAAATCTTTATACCCAATCTTCCATCAAGATTTTGTTGGCTAACTGTTAACTGTTTCACATATCTAGGTATAGAACCGTATGAAGTAATGGACCATTCCAAAAGCTCCCAAAAAAGAAAATGGTTCCAGTTGGTTTCCAAACGAGTTGTGGCAGTTGAGTAACAGTTCTGGTTGGTTTCCAAATGAACTGCCGGTGGTTTAAACAGTTAAGGGAGTAGCGGTTCAATACAGTTAAGGCGGTTCTGGTAGGTTGGTTTCCAAATGAGCTTCAGCGGTGCAATATGGCTAAAGGAGCTTACATACATTAGATAATAATATTACCCCAATACAGAACTATAACCATGTGCATGAAATAAATACACCAAAACAACTATCTCGCTGGTCATAAAACTCTGCCTACCATTTTGGTCCTTTAGCCAGAGGTAACCATAACACCATTTAAGGAAATAACAATATTTATCACAATATCAAATCGTTTTCTAGGCATCATAATGCTCAATTTTAGTCATGAAAAAGGTGTTGAGTTAAGTCACAATTGAGTTAATGTAAAATGTAGAAAAACAATTATGAAGCATGAAAATCTCAGAGTAAATCGTCGTAATTTATATCAAATGCAGGGGGAAAATTCACCAGGGATTTTAAGTCAACAAGAAGAAAATAAAAACACAAGACATAATCATGATAATGTAGGCCTAAGGCACAATTCATATTGCAGATTCAAAGGATTAAAACACAGTCCAATGTGGCCATGGGTACGTTAACTTCATCATCCAAGGTAAATAATCATAGAGGAAAATCGCAGAGAAATGTATAAAACAAAAACCAGATAGTAAATTATCCAAGAAATTCATTAAAATGCAGTCTTAAATAATTATCGTGAAGGGTATTAAAAAAAATATTTACTTCACCAGGAGTGCATCAAACGTAGGGATCAAACATAGAGGATAATAAGTGGTTCACCGCAGGAAGGGTAAAAAAATCACCGAGGTAATCAATCGCAACAAGGCTCAATGACCATAAATTAGCCAAGAACAATCAACAACGGTAGACGAATGGGAAGAAGCATCCTTCGCTCTTCATCCATGCACAAAAAAGTAGGGCGTTAGGATCTATAGGTCTATTAACACCAAAGTGACGACCGTCGATCTGGCTCCTGGCCGACTTCTCAGGCGAGGACTGATGAGCTAGGGACGAAGGCGAAATACGATGCGCAAACTCATTACAAATCAATAAAACTATAGGATGGTCACAACATGCAGGGAATTGAAATCCAAGGGAGTCAATCAACAACGATCTTAAGGCTATGCGGGAAATTTAGTTATCAATTAAAATGCTAAGTAAATCATTTTATTTACCCAATTAAAATATAGAACTAAAAGCGTAAAGTATACTAATAATCTACCATGCAAAAATAAAGGAAGCATACCATATCCCAAGTCGCCCTCTCTAATTTGTTGTCCCACGCGCTCTGTGCATCTCCTGCTTGCTGACCAATGAGACTTCACTGGTACCTCCCAGCCATTGCTAGGGGTACTCTTCTTCCTTGTTATCCCCCTGAGCCAAAAAGGGGCCACACACACTAACCAGAGAATCAAATAGCTCCTAGCTCGCCTCGCAAGGCCAAGCTACCACTCTACATTTTAATACCCTTCTCGACGATGATTTCAAACTGCATTTTAATGCATTTCCTGGTGAATTTACTGTGTGGTTTTTGTTTTATACATTGCTCTCGGATTTTCCTCTGTGATTATTTACCTTGGGTGATGAAGTTACCTTTCCCATGGCCACACTGGACCATGTTTTAATCCTTTTACTCTGCGATATGAATTGTGCCTTATGCCTAAGTTATCATGCTTCTAACTTGTGTTTTTCTTTTCTGCTTATTGACTTAAAATCCATGGTGAATTTTCCCCCTTTTTAAATTTTATCCCCCAAAAGATTTTTATAAATTAAAAGAATTACATACCCCCTTCTCAACACATGATTAAATATAATTATCCTTATTATTTATTTATTTATTATTTTTATTTTCACATAAATATTTTTCTTTTACCGCAAGTTTCACCTAGACCTAGATTTTAATTTTCAATTTTGGGCAACATTTTATTAGGGAAATTTTTTTAAATTATTCTTATCACATTATTCATCCTAAGGCCATCTAGTTTCATCCATTTATTAATTAACAACCCGGTGTGCCCTTAAGGACGCACTAGATGCTCCAAGGGTGCCAGTCACCTCATTCTATTTCCCCTGCATGACATGCCCTTCAGGATGCACTATGTGCTCCAAGGGTGCCACTCACCTCATTATATTTCCCTTGTGTGGTGTGTCCTTCAGGACACACTACGTGCTCCAAGGGTGCCACTCACATCTTGACTGACTTGGTAGACATTAAAAATCCCTGGAGTCAATACTCTGCCAGGTGATCTTGTGGGAGACTAAGGGAATCTAAGGAATAAGGCCCCTGCCTTATTACGTTCCCCTTATAATCATTGTGAGAAACTATCATAGTCTTCCCTCGCGACATCGTGGGTCTACTCAAACTAGGTAGTCGTTAACCTACAGTTCAAACCACGGCGAGAGTTCTAGTAGTTTGTGGTAGGGATGTTGTCCACACCTCTCCCTCAATGTCTCTGGTAGTCATGTGTGACCCCTCTACTCCACATGTGATTTTGGTTAGCAAGCTATCGTCAGCCTACATCATCAATTGATTGTGTCAAAAATAAAATAAATCATCATAACATCTAATTAGATGTGCATATGTCATATAAACAATAATATAACCCAATAGTCCACTCCCTGACTCAATCTGAATTCCAAGGGTTTCATCAATGCCTCTGCATCCTCGAGGTCTAGAATCCTACACACTCAGGAGAATCGAGTCAATAGCCCCTGTCTATAACAATACATCAAAATAATGTGTCATCATATCCATGATGCCTCATAATCATGATCAAATGCCCAATAGTAATATAATCAGGATCACTTGCAAGCAAGTGTCCTCAAAGAATGAGTTCGCTTAGTGTGCGTAAGAACGGGATGTTACATCATCTTGCATCTTGTCGACTTGTTGCCTAGGTGCATGGGTATAGTCTTCTTGTCATTTAATTTGGTCTCTCAGTGCATTAGATTTATCTTGGGTTAAGGGTCCAGTTATGTTATGTTACACCATGGTTATTGTCACGCATATCTCCTAGTGATAGCATGGTTCCTAATGAGGGGATCATCGCATGCCCTGACGGATAGAGGCGAATGATAACCTGGTCGGAGTTTGTGATTCCCAATTTGGGCGTTGTTTGTTGTAATTGATGTTGGCACTTGGTTTGTAACACCTTAATACGTTTGGTTTTTCCCACCATAGAGGTTTCCAATTATTGGTCGCCAAAGCCATTATGGCGGGTTGGTTGATGTTTTTATTTAGCTTGTAGGCATTGTCTTGCTTGTGTCGGATGGGTAGTCATTTTTATCTGTCTATTAATTATTGCATGTTTCATCCAGTTTCCTGATGTGCTATCATGCGATTCGTTGTTTACTATTGCCTGATTTACGTGTGTTGTGGCCCTCTTCAAGTTGTGTTGTTTAACTCTTTTTGTTGTTTCCGTCATGATTTAAAATATAAAAAAAATTTCTTGAGTGTTGCATTGCATGTAGTCGTAACGATGGGGTCGTTACACATGACAATACTTTAGATATTTTTGAGATGTAGTACTAAGTGACTGAATTTCATCATTGTGTGTTTCAAGTGAATTATGAACTCTTATTAGTTGGGGCCATTATTTAAATCCTCATCATGAGGGTACACACCCTTTTGTTTTGTCAATCTAACCATTAGTTTGCAATAAAATAATTGAAGATAAATGTGAGTAACTTGTTTTATAAACCACTTTGAGAATATTTTATATTGAGTTGCATATAAATTTATCTTCCTCTCTAATTTTTAAAATAATACTTGAATATATACAATTTCTTTTAATTCCAATGGGTCATTCATCCATACCTTGCTAACCATATGAAGCTCGAATGAAGATCTAGGATGGATCCTCCTCCTTGTCTAGATAGGATGGATATCGCACCACTGAAACTAAACTAAAATGGAAGGTTTTTGTCAAAACCCTAATGAAAACCTTGGCTCCAAGAGAGCTCCAAGAGATTTATGCAAACATAATACCAAAGTGAAGGGTTACCCATCTATTTATTCTTCCTCTCATCCTTCTATATATTTCCCTTTTGACCAAATCAAACCCTTACCTTTTTTTCCCTCCAATCTTCACTTAAACATTAACAAAATATTTTTAATGTTTAAGTAATTAATAATTTACCTTTTTAATATTAGAAAGTGGTTAATTGGATTATGATACATTCCTGTATGTTAGAAACCCCTTTCTCATCATTCCAACCTTTATACCATTTCATCCTAGTTTCAACAAGTTATTACACTCATGTATCCCTTCAGATAATATGGTCCCAATAACACATTTAGTGTATTTAATTAAATTGTGCCCAATAACAACCAAAATTATGGAAATTGTTGAAACGCCATTGAATCAAGAGGGGACTGTGTGAAAATGATCCTTCTAATAAAATATGGCAAATGGAATAGCATGGGATCCATAAAACCCCTCCAAATTGCCCAGGAACCCTGTTAACCACCATTTACTCCTCTCACCAGGTTGACATAAACCCATAAGTTCACCTTCAACTCTAAAGTCAGGGAATCCAAAGATGGGAATGTTATGATCCTCCCTTCCCAAACATTGTTTTTCCTTAAGGAATGCCTTCAAAACCTGACGCTCCATAAAGAGATCTAGACGGAAACTGAAAATGATACCAAGGTCCCACCACCGTGTAATATGTGTAGCATCCTCCACACAAGGTGTGGTCTGGTAAGATACTGAAATAAGAGCCCCCCTGAAAACTTCCAACAAGTAAGTATACTCAATGTATAACAAGTACATGGTCTAATTTAAAATGGTGTGAATTACAAAAGTTCAAAATTCACTCATCTATTTGAAATTTTGTTAGGGTTATCTTAAAATTTTGGGTTTTCTAATTCTTTGTATAATAAAATCACTTTCGGATGAGTGAAACTAACCAAATATTAGGAAAATTTATAGAACATGAGCAAAAGGAAAATATTAGATGCATAACCATATACCATTTTACCAAACAATATATGAAAATGTGGAAAATCCAATAATTGCAAACATAAATGTAAATAAGGTAAACCAAGAACCTTATCATTGTATCAAAGCACATATTGTTGCATTCTTCAAATTGGCTATATGAAGCCTCTACTATATAATAGTTTTTTTAGCATAAACGATTTTATGTTTTTCATATAACATGACAATACTTTCGATATTTTTGGGGTGTAGTACTAAGTGATCAAATTTCATCATTGTGTGTTTCAAGTGGATTATTCTCTTATTATTTGGGGCCATCCTTTTACTTCTCAATATGAGGGCACACGCCCTTTTGTTTCGTCATTCTACCCATTAGTTTTTGCAAAAGAATTGAAGATACATGTGAGTAACTTCTTCTATAAACCACTTTGAGAAAATTTTATATTGATTTGCATATAAATATATATTCCTATCTAAGTTTTAACATAATTCTTGAATACATACAATTTATTTTAATTCTTATTGTTCATTCATGCATACCTTGCTAACCAGAACAAGCTCCAATGAAGATCTGGGATGCATCCTCCTCCTTGTCTAGCTAGGGTGGATATTGCACCACCGAAACTAAACTACAATGGAAGGGTTTTCTCAAAACCCAAATGAGAATCTTGGCTCCAAGAATGCTCCAAGAGATCAATCCAAACATAATACCAAATTGAAGGGTTACCCATCTATTTATTCTTCCTCTAAGCGTTCTATATTTTTCCCTTTTGACCAAATCAAACCGTTACCTTATTTTCCATCCAATTTTCACTTAAACATTAAAAATTATTTTTGAATGTTAAAATATTTAATAACTTACCCTTTTAATATCAGAAAGTGGTTAATTGGCTTCCAATACAGTCAACGTTCAAACAAATGAATGATTTTCATTAATTGTTATATATAACAACAATGATGTTCAAACATGGACATTTTAAGTGTCATTCTATGCAATTATCAAGTTAGCGATGATTTTTAACCATATAACAAGTACATGGTGTAAATTAAAATGGTGTGAAGTAAAAAAGTTCAAAATTCACTCATCTATTTGAAATTTTGTTATGGTTATCTTCAAATTTTTTGTTTTCTAATTATTTGTATAATAAAATCACTTTAGGATGAGTGAAGTTAACAAAATATCAGGAAAATGTCTAGAATAAGAACAAAAGGAAAACATTTGATGGATAACCATATACTTTTTTACCAAACAATATATGAAAATGTGGAAAAAACATAAATGCAAATAAGGTAAACTGAGAACCTTATCATCATATCAAATCACATATTGTTGCATGTTTAGAATTGGCTATATGAAGCCTATTCTATATAATAATTTTTTTAACATATAGGATTTTATGATTTTGGTATAACATGGCAATACTTTTGATATTTTTGGGGTGTAGTACTAAGTGATCAAATTTCATCATTGTGTGTTTTAAGTGAGTTCTAAAATCTTATGAGTTGGGGCCATTCTTTCACTCCTCAACATGAGGGCACACACCCTTTTTCTTTGTCATTCTACCCATTAGTTTGCACAAAATAATTGCAGATAAATGTGAGTAACTTGTTCTATAAACCACTTTGTGAGAACTTTATATTGAGTTGCATACAAATATATCTTCCTCTCTAAGTTTTAACATAATACTTGAATACATACAATTGATTTAATTCCTATGGGTCATTCATGCATACCTTTCTAACCAGTTGAAACTCCAATGAAGATCCAAGATGGATCCTCCTCTTTGTCTAGCTAGGGTGAACATTGCACCACCCAAACTATACTACAATGAAAGGGTTTCGTCAAAACCCTAACAAAAACCTTGGCTCCAAGAACGCTCAAAGAGATCAATCCAAACATAATACCAAAGTGAAGGGTTACCCATCTATTTATTTTTCCTCATATCCTTCAATATCTTTCCGTTTTGACCAAATCAAACCCTTACCTTATTTTCCCTCTAATTTTCACTTAAACATTAAAAATTAATTTAAATGTTTAAGTGATTAATAATTTACCTTTTTAATATCGAAAAGTGGTTAATTAACTTCTAATACATTCAAGTAACCAGTGATATCAAGTAAATGGCGTTGAAAGTTTGAGTATTGTGGATGGTTGAACGTTCAAAGACTCTCTAGGAACAAGCCCACAAGCCACCACTATGATGCTCGATAGGTAATTATAATGTTCTTACTATTTCAATTGGGTATCTATGACTTCATATATAAAAATCTTGTTGTGCATGCAAGTATCTGGGAACGAAGATTCGTCAAGAGAGGAACAAAGGTTATTGATTGGCATTGCTAGAAATAATTTAATTTAGTGAATGTGTTTGCATTAATAAATATTCTAGGAAGCTTTTTCAGAAGCAAATGAATAAGAAAATGTTAATATCATGTCTAGTTGTTAGAAAGTCTTTCAAATGCACATGAAAATGTTTGAAAATTAATATAATTGTTATATTTAGTGTTCTTTTTTTCGTGCTTAAAGTAAGTATTGAATACTGTGTGAAAATATTTCTTCATTAATAGTAAGTATTGAATATTGTGTGAAAATGTTTCTTCATTAATCTGCAAGATTTGCATATTTATATAAATACTGAAGGAGGGATGAGTTTGGTCCTATGTTGATTTCCATTTGTAGTTAGAGTTCAAATGTGATGATGTTATGGTTTGTAAAATAAATGGATGGTTAATTTAATTGCTCTTTGGTCCATGAAGGAATGAGATACACACAAAGGACATGGTGGTTTGCAATGGTGACCTTTCGAGTCCATATAAGAGAACAAGGGTGGATGACCAATGAAGGTACATTTGAACAAGATGTGATAGTGTTCTTGCTTTTGTGCTTAAACAAAGAATTGAATATTGTGTGAAAATGTTTCTCCATTAATGTGAAAAAGATTTCCATATCAAAAATATGGAAAGATGGATGAGTTTGGTTGTATGTTGATTTCCCTTTGCAGTTAGACTACAAATGTGATGATGCTATGGCTTGTAAAATAATTAGATGGTTAATTTAATTGTTTCATAAAATGATTTGAATTTGTATAAGCTTTTTTTTGTTATTTATAAATGGATGGTTAATTTTATTGTTCCATAAAATAGTTTAAATTCATACAATCTTTTTTATGTTATTTATAAATGGATGGTTAATTTAAAATTGTTCCATAAAATAGCTTAAATTCATAAATAAAAAATTATGTTATTTTTTGTGATTGTTAGTGAAACAAATGAATTATTGCCTTTAATTATTATATAACAATAATGATGTTCAAATATTAACAAGACGTGGACTTTTAAGTGTCATTCTATGTAATAATCAAGTTAGTGATGATTCTTAAAGATATAACAAGTACGTGGCGTAATTTAAAATAGTGTGAATTACAAAAGTTCAAAATTCACTCATCTATTTGAAATTTTGTTAAGGTTATCTTCAAATTTTTGGTTTGCTAATTTTGTGTAGAAGGTTATTGATTGGCATTGCCAGAAATAATTTAATTTAGTGAATTTACTTGCATTAATAAAGATTCTCAGAAGCTTTTTCAATAAGAAATGAATAAGAAACTATTAATATAATTATTGAATATTGTGTGAAAATGGTTCTTCATTAATGTGCAAGAGATTTCCATATCATAAATATCGAAGGAGGGATGAATTTGGTTGTATGTTGATTTCCATTTGTAGTTAGAGTTCAAACGTGATGATGTTATGGCTTGTAAAATAAATGGATGGTTAATTTAATTGTTTCATAAAATCATTTGATTTCATATAAGTTTTTTTATGTTAATTTTTATGATTGTTAGTCAAACAAATGAATGGTTGTCCTTAATTATTATATATAACAACAATGATGTTGAAACATAGAAATTTCAAGTTCCATTATATGCAACGATCAAGTTAGTGATAATTTTTAACCATATAACAAGTACATGGTGTAAATTAAAATGGTGTGAATTAAAAAAATTCAAAATTCACTCATCCATTTGAAATTTTGTTATGGTTATCTTCAAATTTTTGGTTTTCTAATTATTTGTAGAATAAAAGCAGTTTAGGATGAGTGAAGCTAACCAAATATTAGGAAAATGTCTAGAATGGAAAATATTTGATGCATAACCATATGCCTTTTTACCAAACAATATAGGAAAATGTGGAAAACCTAATAATTGCAAGCACAAATGTAACTAAGGTAAACTAAGAAACTTATCATCATATCAAATAACATATGGTTGCATTATTAGATTTGGATATATGAAGCCTATGCTATATAAAAGATTTTTTAACATAAAGGATTTTATGGTTTTGATATAACATGACAATACTTTCGATATTTTTGGGGTGTAGTACTAAGCGATTGAATTTCATCATTGTGTGTTTCAATTGAATTATGAAATATTATTAGTTGGGGCCATTATTTCACTCCTCATCGTGAGGGTGCACACTCTTTTGTTTTGTCAATCTACCCATTAGTTTGCAATAAAAAAACTGAAGACAAATGTGAGTAACTTGTGTTATAAACCACTTTGAGAAGATTTTATATTGAGTTGCATATAAATTTATCGTCCTCTCTAAATTTTAATATTTATACTTGAATATATACAATTTCTTTTAATTCCAATGGGTCATTCATCCATACCTTTCTAATGAGGAGAAGCTCCAATGAAGATCCAGGAAGGACCCTCCTCCTTGTCTAGATAGGATGGATATTGCACCATCGAAATTAAACTAAAATGGAAGAGTTTTGTCAAAACCCTAACAAAAACCTTGGCTCCAAGAGAACTCCAAGAGATCAATCCAAACATAATACCAAAGTGAAGGGTTACCCCTCTATTTATTCTTCCTCTCATCCTTATATATCTTTCCCTTTTGACCAAATCAAACCCTTATCTTATTTTCCCTCAAATCTTCACTTAAACATTAAAAAATTATTTTTAATGTTTAAGTAATTAATAATTTATATTTTTAATATTTGAAAGTGGTTAATTGGATTCTAATGCATTCATGGATGTCGTAAACCCCTTTCTCATCATTCCAACCTTTATACCGTTTCGTCCAGGTTCCAACGAGCTATTACACTAATGTATCCCTTCAGACAATATAGTCCCAATAACACATTTATTGTATTTAATTAAATTATGCCCAATAATGACGAAAATTATGGAAATTGTCAAAACGCCATTGAACAAAGAGAGGATTCTTTGGAAATGATCGTTGTGATAAAATATGGAGAATGGAATATCATGGGATCCATAAAACCCCTCCAAATTGTCTAGGCACCTTGTTAACCACCATTTACGCCTCTCGCCACATTGACCTAAACCCATAAGGTTGCCTCCAAATGTAAAGTTGGGGAATAAAAATATGGGGAAATTACAATCCTCCCTTTCCAAATATGGCTTGTCCTTAAGCAATTCCATCAAAACTTGATGCTCCATAAAATGATCCAGACTGAAACTCAAAATGATACCAAGGTCCCAAACCACCATGTAAGATGTGTAGCATCCTCCACTCAAGGTCTGGTCTAGTAAGGTACTGAAATAAGAGGCCCCCTCAAAACTTCCAACAAGTAAGTATACTCAATGTATAACAAGTACATGGTCTAATTTAAAATGGTGTGAATTACAAAAGTTCAAAATTCACTCATCTATTTGAAATTTTGTTAGGGTTATCTTAAAATTTTGGGTTTTCTAATTCTTTGTATAATAAAATCACTTTAGGATGAGTGAAACTAACCAAATATTACGAAAAATTATATAACATGAGAAAAAGGAAAAGATTATATGCATAACCATATACCTTTTTACCAAACAATATATGAAAATGTGGAAAATCCAATAATTGCAAACATAAATGTAAATAAGGTAAAATAATACCTTATAATTGTATAAAAGAACATATTGTTGCATTCGTTGAATTGGCTATATGAAGCCTCTACTATATAATAGTTTTTTAGCATAAAAGATTTTATGGTTTTCATATAACATGACAATACTTTCAATATTTTTGGGGTGTAGTACTAAGTGATCAAAATTCATCATTGTGTGTTTCAAGTGGATTCTTCTCTTATTATCTGGGGCCATCCTTTTACTTCTCAACATAAGGACACATGCCCTTTTGTTTTGTCAGTCTACCCATTAGTTTGCACAAAATAATTGAAGATACATGTGAGTAACTTGTTCTATAAACCACTTTGAGAAGATTTTATATTGAGTTGCATATAAATATATATTCCTATCTAAGTTTTAACATAATGCTTGAATACATACAATTTATTTTAA
>JASDQU010172488.1:0-13394 GCA_032191745.1 Picea mariana
TTGGTTGACTTTATTGTAGTAGATGTAGTGAATGTTGATGTTGGGTGAAATGTTGGTTGACTTTATTGTAGCAGATGTAGTGAATGTTGACAATGTTGTGAACTCCATTTGTAGATTGAAACACATTTTGCAATTGGCCTATACAAAATGCTCTTTGTCAATTTTGGTCGACTTTGTCGTAGTAGATGTGATGAAATGTTGTGTGAAGTCCATTTGTTTACCCAACACCACTCACCAATATTTTACAATATTTTATAATTCAGTGAAAGATTCGCCAATATTTTACAAGATTTTATAATTCAGTGAAATATTCGCCAATATTTTACAAGATTATATAATTGACTAAAATATTCGCTAAAAAATTATATATACATTTTATATTATTGATAAAATAGCCTTCAATTTTTCCTATGTATCATGGGGATTCGCCCATTTATTATGCATATAAATTTAGGGGGGGTTCTTAAAATCACCCATGGTGGGATTGATCGGACCAATGAATTCAACCGCCCACTTCTCAAATGCCTACAAAACTCGAACTGGTTGAAGTGGTAATTCATCTCCTCATGATGGCTTACCCACTCTTTGACACACATCGCATGATCTAGCATATACCTTTGCATCCTTGAAGACTGTGGCCCACCATAGTCCATCTTCCAACATCTTGTCTATCTCCTTCTTAACCTTCTTTTTTACTCTGTGGTTAAGGTGGTATGGTCTATGCCTCATAGGATTTGATCCTGGTTTTAATTCAATTTTCATTTCTCCCATAGCTACTTTGATCCTTTTTAACTCTGAAAAAGTCTTTGGGAACAAATCCTCATACTCCCGCAACAAACTCTGTATATCTTGACTAGTTTTCTCATCCTAGTAATCTCCCACCATAGCTATCTTAGGTTGCTCTAAGGTTTCTATATTGAATTTGCACAACTTTGATGGGTGATTATAAGAATTATTAGTCTAAATGGGTATGATGTTTTGGATTTCTCTTTTCCCTTCTGTCTCTTTTATGGCTAGGTTTCTCAACTCCTCTAAATCATCTAGGCTTTCTGAATCCATGTCAATCTTATAGAATTCTATAGGCTTCTTGTCTAAGGTTAGATGAATATTAGTCTGAATTTCTTGGCTATGCTTTGCACATACCACTAGGTTTGATTTCTGATTACTATTTTCTATAAAAATAAATTCTTTAATTATTTGCAGGACTAGTTCAAGCTCAGGGTACTTACTTGTAAAGGAGAAGTCCTTGCAAAAGTGATATGCCAACGTTTTCCAATCGCTAGTCTATCTTCTAGTTTCTTCATGCATGAACCAAGATTTCGGGATTGGACCTAGTGAGTGGGGAAATACTTGAACCCATAAGAGAGAGGGTATTTCCTCAACTTTCCATTGTGTCATGGAATGTTTAATATGTGCTTTAGGATCAGACTCTCCATTGAACAGTTGCACAACTTGGAAATCCATTTGCATCTCTGATTCCAGCTGCTCCTTATCTTGAAACCAATATTTGATAGCTTGATTCACATCATCCCAATTTCTGAGTAAGACTTTTTGATTGGCCCACCATCTGACAAGGGTGTCCTGGAGGGATAAATCTAGTACCGAGATCCTTTGATCCTCTACTACCTTTTCTTCCATGCTGAGAAGAAAACTATCAAGTCTTGAGGTACCATCATATACTGGGTGTTCTCTGACCTCGGTTCTGACCCATCTAGTTTCCCTAACAGTTGTACATCTCCTTGAGAATCTTTCATATGAGCCTTGCTGCCAACTATGAAATGCCAGTTATGAATCTTCATCTGCTAACTATATACTCCTCCAACTTATCGATCCATCAACAATAGGATTTATATAATCTTCTCTTGTTCCTATTGTTACAGTTCACAACTGATCCAAGTATTCTCCCTCCATATTGTTATCCATTGGCTCTGTATATATGGGGCCTACATATGGATCTGAGGGTTGAACTACCTTGATTCCATCTGTCTCAAATGTCATAGTGTCTTTCTTTAGGTCGATCACTGAATAGTTTTCATAGGCCCAATCAATACCAAGTAGGGCAGGATAAGGTTCAGTATCCCCCATAATCTCAATCACCTCAAAATCAACTATAGTCTTCACTCCCACAACATATATTTCCACATTCTCTAGCCTTCCTATTGGGAAAATGAAATATTGGTTGGCCATTATTAGATAGATTGGGGAATATTTCAAGTGGGGTTTTCCTAGGGATTCCCAAGTCTTTTTAGGCAGAATTTTCACATCAGATCCTAGATCCAACATAACATCCTTAATCTCAAATTTGTCTAGCTGGGCTACTAGTATGAATTATTTCCCATCTCATACTTTCCTTCTATGTACTCTCTGAGAATTCTTCTCAGGAATACTAGTACTTATTCTTGCTTCTGTGGGTTCCTCATTCTCTAAAACTAGGTATAGCGCATTGCACAACTTTTCTGTTAACTGGTCATTTCCAAGAATATCATAAAATAACTGAAACCAAAGGTCAACTACATTTTGTGGTTTTTCAAGTTGTCTCGATGTGACTAAAGGGTTTCTGGGTGCAAGGGGTGAAGCAGGGACTTGCACAATCTTAGGGTAAATAATAGGTTGTGGGGTCTTCTCTTGCATCTCAGGGCTAGGGATATTGTGAAATACTTCTATGGCATATTTAAAGAACAACTTTTGTTTCAGAGGATCATACATGTCTTATTTAGGTGCTTCCTCCTGGATCTGAGGTAGATTATCAAATTAACTCCTGTCTTTTCTCCTCCTTGAGTGACGATATTAAGGTTGGGAAAATTTTCTTTACTAACTCTCTTGATTTCTAAACTGATGAGGTTAGTTCCTCGTTGGCGTGCCCAATCTTCCCATTTTGCAATTATCTATGGGCAGTATTCAATTGTGTACCCATTGGTTCTGCAGTGAGAGCACCATGGTTTCCTCAGATGAGGACAGTCTCCAACCATATGGCCTTGCTCATCACAGTTATAACATCTATTTGGTCCTCCTCACCTGGTTCTTCCTCCTCTGAAGTCTCCTCCAATTCCACCTCCTCAACCTCTTTACAGTCCTTGAGGGGTTTAATTCACCCTAAATTTTGTTCGATCCAACCTGTCTACAAGTGCATCCAATACTCTACACTGATCGTCAAGGAAGGCATGTGAAGATCCGCGAAATTAAAGGCGAGTACAGGCAGTTAGAGATAGGACACAAGGAGAAAGAAAGGAGTCATGTGGGATGAGGNCAGAAGGAGGGGGAGAAAGGGTGGTTAGGGGAGGGGTGAGGAGGTCTAGTGAGAAGGGGGGATAAGGTAGAAAGAGGGGGTTGAAGGGAGAATTCCTTAGTTGTGAGTGGGAGGTCGGTCAAACTGGCACAGTTAAGGTAGCCAATCATAAGAGGAGGTTTGATTGGTGACTAGCTGGCTCTGTTCTAATTATTTCATAGATTTAGCTAGGCTATCTGGATCGGTGCTCTGAGCGCGAAGGATGTGAAAAAAGCATAAACTGGTGAAGTAATGTTTCAAGGTGTTTATTCATGAGCACAATCCATTGGGAGTATGAACTACAGAGGTTGAGAGGCCTAGAAGATCCTTTATGATTATTTTGGAGTCCTCTAGCACCCTTAGAGTTCGAATGCTTCGTGTGTGAGATAAATTTAGACCCATGTACACTGCTATAGTTTATGATCTTTTGTTGGTAGTTTTCCCAAACCCCAGGAAACATAAGCTACCTTTTGTCCATTGGAATCATGGATGACTCCCCCTGCACTTGCCACCCCTAAAATTTTTGAAGGACATGGGGGTGGGCTTTGATCCACTTATGTGTGCACAAGTTGTGATATCATTTAATATAGTATCTTTGGGTGCAACCACACATTCAACCACTACCTCAAGGTGCCCCCATGTCTCCAGGTAAAGCCCTCATGGGAATTGAACCTTGCCCAATGGTGAAAAACTCCTCACTTTCCACCATTGGAAACAACCCCTTTGGGCCCCCACACTATTCTTTGTTACTATGCATCGATGCTTATATTATATTCAAAGAACCAGTGTGCATATTATATTTAAACCATTGGTGCTTATATTATATTAAAAACATTGGTAAACAAACCCTATATATCAGTAAACAAACCCTATAAAAATATATTGCTTAAAAAAATGGTGTTGTAAAATATAGAGAGGGAAAGAAAGAGAAATAGCAAGGAAGTTAGGGCTTCCAATACCAAATGTAACTATGATACCCTTTTATTATTTTGGGAATGCAGTGAAAATTGTTTGAATCAAATAGATAAAATATTAATATGATCAATATAATGAAATCATGTACCTAAAATTTCTCCTATGTAGATTCGTATGTGACCTATGATGATCCATTTCAAATTTGGCCCTTCAGAAACATCCGCCCACTCCAAAGTCTTTGTTGGTAATTCTCTCTTGCACAAATCTCCCTCTAAAGATTGGAAAAAGAATGAAAGAATGAATAGGGTTTTCATTAAATATAAACACATGCATTTAGAAAAACTGAAATTCCACTCATTTTTTCATTGTATATTTCAACCTATTGATGATAAACACACACACAATTTTTTTTCATAAATTACTTCTTGTAGTGCACTTGATAGTCCTAAACACACCAGTGCGGTGTATACTCTAAAGTCACTGAAAAGTAAAATTAAAATGTAAACAAATTCATATAAACGAGCGTGTTATTTTTTGTAACTTTGTTAGTCAATGAGCTAGCACCTGTGGAGTTTGTAAGTACTAATACACCAACAAACAATTTAATTAAGAAAATACAAATTATGCAAATATCCAAATTTAAAATTTACAAAAGTTTTGCTTTGTGGAGGCTCTAACAGAGGCCACTCTTCGGTGCTTTTGAAAAATTACCACACTGGTGCAGTTATTATACCGATACGCATCAAGTCGTCATAATATAATTAGGCACACCATTAACTTTTAAAATTCATTTGAAATTATGTTTGAAGATAGATTGTTCTATGCTTCCCAATATGGTGGTTTTGGCTGAAATGTGGGAAAATAAGAATTACAATATCAAATGGCCAATTCTTTAGATTCCATCTCATTCCATATTGTTACAATTCGTTCAAGTTCTCTCTCTCCTGCTGATTGTAGTAAGTATATATTTTAATTATAATTCATTCATCTCTTTGAATTTATGTTATGTATGTAGGTGCACTTGACTAAGTATTCATTGAATTTTGTAGGATCAAGATTCAGGATCAAGTTCAAATTTGCAAGATATTCCAGTACTCCTAAAATTACGCAAGTTATTATCAAGAGAAATATACCACAAGTAGATGTTTGATGAAAAGGGAAAGTTTCTTTAACCAACCAATTTTAACATGCCATCTTCCAAACACCATCTTGGTTCAATGGTATTACACTGTGAATTGGATCTATTTTATGTAGACACCCATTAGGGTGTAAGAAAAAGTTGATTGAGTGTATTTTTGGATTTTCAATGGAACTAATGTAAATGTGTTTCTTGATTAGACATTTGTTTTATAAAGTGCTTGGTTGCATGTTTATTTTTGGGAAAAAAGTTTCCATGTTTCTAATAAATGTTTGGTATAATGTTTGAACATATTAAATTCATTGTGTTACTAATATTATCGATGTAATATTCAATATTTTTACAATCAAGATTCTGATGACGAGTGACCCATATACCATCTACCATTGCACACCTCTACGATGTCACGAGCATGGATCGAAGAGGGAGCACACCGAGAATGGTTGAATCAACCACTTAGTCAATTCCCACTAAGTCCTGAGTTATCAATTTAAAAATGTCGTAGTAACACTAATTCTTCACATATTGGGGATGAAGGAAATGATATAGAGGTTGCTATGGGTGATTTCTTATAGGATACCCAAGCCATGAAGGGAATGTTGTTACATGCATTCCAACAAAATGAACTAGGGGATGATGATGATGTCATAGATACCTTCTTTGAAAGCATGAAATATTATTCCACCACCCCTCTTTGGTCAATAAAGGCCAAGGTATACCCAACTAGGTACAACAATGTTATTGTACAACTTGAAAGCAATGTATGGTATGTAAGATGTGTATTTCTTGGAACTTTTGAGGTAACTAACCATTAAGCCCCCTAATTTTTTAAGGAGTCTTGTCACACAATGAAGGAAGAAAATGGTTGATTTTATTCATGATTAATGATAGTGTACATTTCAATTGCTCACTAAATGCAGGTTACACAAAGATAAGTTCTTGCCCAATAGCTACGCAGAGGAAAATAAAATGATGAAAATGTTAGGTGTTGAGTACACATCATACCACGCATGTCCAAATGATTGTATTATATACATAAGTGAATATGCAAACAAAGATATATGTCTATAATGTGGGTATGATAGGTAACATAAATAAAAAAAGCAAGGGTAAGGCACATGGTCGTCCTCCTAAGATATTGAGGCACATGCCTATAATTTCAAGGATTAAAAGGCTCTTTTGTTGAAAACAATTAGTTGTGTTGCAGGGGTGGCATGTATCACATAGAAGTGAGTCAAACATTATGTGAATCCTAGCAAACTCAATATCCATGAAGCATATAGAAGATACATGGCCCAATGAATTCAAGGATGAAGTAAAAATACTACAATTGAGAATAGGCATGGATGGAGTTAACCCATATTCCCTCCCCAACACCAAATATTATGTTTGGCTAGTGGTAGTGATCAATAAAAATATATCCCCATGGTTTTTCATGAAGAATGAAGATCATGGTCTATCTGTTATAGTCCCAGGTAGAAGACACATGAAGAGAATGGATGTCTACCTCCAACCATTGATTGATGAATTTAAGATATTAGGGGAAGGGATACATGTATGTGATGTATCAATACCCATCCCAATGGAGATGTATTTTATGTTGTATGGCATATGTGTGTACACCATGCACGATTATCTAGGACTGGGATTTTTCTTTGGTAAGCATGTTGATTGATTTGTTTATATCTGTAATTTTATTTGGCTTACTTAATTTTGTAAGACTATATTTTTGACACTATAGTGCTTTGTATATAATAACATCACAAATCTTGTAACAAAAGGATATCATGGATGTAAATGGTGTGGACCTTCTATAAAGGATAGGTGGTCCAACCACCTATGAAAGGCGATGTACGACTTATCGAAGGCATTCCTCCCATAAGACCACCCTTATATAAGAGTTGCGTCTACTTTCAATGGTAAACCAGAGAGAACCTAGAGACCTAAAATAATGACACCAATAGATTGGATTAGGGAATATGACACTGAAAAGGAGAAGGAAATGGAAGACTTTTTTTATTCAAATGGGGAACCTATGTTCGATGATCCCAAATTGTTTGGCACTTATGTTGAGAAAAATCCCATTGGGATGAAAATGAAATATTTTTCTTATTATCTTTTGTATTGGGATAATGTTAATATTGGACACTTACTAGATCCCATGCATATATTAAAAAATGTTTCATCTTCTTTATGGAGGCACATATCATCAAATAAAAGTGACACATTGGCTATTAGGAGAGATCTTATTGATTTGAATACTGAAAAAAGACATTGGCCAAGAAAATAAAGTAGAGGAGAGGTTGGTCCCTCTTGATATTTTAAATAAGGTGATGTCCCATGTATTTTGAAGAAAGATTATATTTCTATGGAAAATGATGTTATATTGGGTGTGAAGGCACCTTCTTTATATGGGTTAACTCTATAATGTTTCTTCACTATAGAATGGAATTTTTTGGGGTTGAAATCACATGACCATATGAACCTTCTAAGGGTATGTATGTCAAATACATGATTCTTATTCTATAGTGTCAATAAAAATATGCTATGCACTCACAATTTTATGGCAATTAATGATGTGTGTGTCTATTTTGTAGTGTCATTATCCTTTTCTTGTGTGTGTTTGTGTGATCCATGACTTCCCTTGAGACTTGTGATGTGCCATACTAAAACTATCTACATTTTTACATTGGATCACATCAAAGGATATTCATATGGATAACATTCCATGATGGTGTCAAGAGATATTTGAGATTGTTTTTATGTGTGAGAAGGATCTACCCACAAGTTTTATGGACTTGCAAGTCCATATTATAATTCACCTACCTGATGAGGTTGAATTAGTTGGGGTGCTCTCATGTCGTTGGATGTTCTTCTTAGAGAGGTACATGAAAATATTGAAGGGGCTTTTTCGACAAAGGGGAAAACTAGAGGGCTCTATGGAAGAGGACTACATAGTGTACAATTCATTCTATTATGCCAATGAGTACATCAATAAAATTGAAGACACACCAGGGGTAGTGGTTTGGGATAACCAATGGGATGAGGAAAAAAGTGAAGGCGAGCTACTCCAAACAAACAAAAAAGGCACATGATAAAGAGTAAGTCACTTATACCTTCACCATCGCTCTTCCTTACTATCAGATTGTCACTTTATTTTTATTGAAGTTTTCTTGGCTTCCTGACATGGTATATTATGTGGCCATATATGTGGTGTTGGTTTGACTTGACACATGGTACTAATGTGTCATCCTCTAGGTTACACGTGATTTTTGTCGTGGCTTTTGATGTGGGCTCCTTCTTCATATGTGGAACTATTTTAGAGTGCCATGTGACACTGCCATGACATCAAGCTGGCATGTGCCATCCACCACTCTGGTATCCGGTATACATTGAGTCCTTGGCCTAAAAATTACCACCTTTCACATAGTTCCATGACTCTTCCATTTTCATATTAACTAAGAGCCTTCACTCTTTCATTATAAACTCATCGAAGTCTATTTCCTTTATGCATGTGGGATATTTTATTTTTCCTTTGTTTCATTATCTTCATGTCTGGATTGTTGATCTTTTTCAATGATCAACAATCAATGACTAACACTTTCTCTAATCACATAAACTTTGCTAGAATTTAATCAGTGTAGCTTCCTTTGATCCTCTGCAACTTGGTCGTCGAGCACCCTTGCAGATATATTGTCGAAAATTAATCAACACATATAGATATATAGATGCATAGTTACCTTCTCGACTTGCTATGTCTATTTTGATTTGTATCATGAAGCTTCCTCTATCTTCCTCAGAGTCGTGTATGGTTCAGGTTCGAGCCTTGGACCTAGAATCATAGTCTTCCTACCTTCATCATTAAAAATGATCATTCTCCCCCTTCTTCTGACATCAATTACATCTAATACTTTCTTCATTTCACATCAATGACCATGCAATTTCCAACAGATGGTTTGAGGAGCAATGTTATTGTTGAAGAGAGTTTGGTGTAAAATTACGTATAATTTGCAAGGAATATTTGTTAGTGATCGATGCAATAGTTCCATTGTTCTTGATATTGGAAATAAATAAGAAAAAAATCCTACAGTCTCTAGAGAAAAGTCTATGTTGTGGCATCAAAAAGTTGTGCATATTAGAGAGAAGGGCCTTTGACTGCTATATGGTAAAGTTATGGTTGAAGGTATGTCTAATTGCACTTTGAATTTTAATTTATGTGAACATTGCATATATGGAAAGTAGAATTGGGTAATATTCCCCTCCGACATAATGAGGGCAGAGGGAATTTTACAGTTGGTGCACAGTGATGTGTTTTGACCTATGTTAGTTCCATCATTGGGAAATTATGTGTACTTTGTCTCATTTATAGATGAACTCTAGAGGAATACATGAACAGATTTCCTTAGGAATAAATCTAAAGTCTTTGATAGGTTTAAAGAGTTTAATTCTCTTGTGGAGAATCAAATAGAGAAGAGAATTAAGGTGTTGAGGACAGATAATGGTGGAGAATTATGTGGAAATGAATTCGAAGAATTATGTAAGAAGTGTGGTATAGCAAGGAAAACTACTATTCCATATACACCTCGATAGAATGGATTTGTAGAAGGGATGATTAGGACTTTGATTGAAAAATAAAGGTGCATGCTCAATGGCATCAGGTTAGAACAAGAATTTTGTGTAGAGGTAGTGAGTATTTCATGGTCAATCGATCATCCTCATTATAATTGGACCAAAAGACTCCACACAAGGTATGGACTGGTAAGAAAACCTCTCTAAAACATTTCAAGGTATTTGGTTGTGATGCCTATGTTTACATTCCAAAGGAAAATGGGATTAAGCTAGATAAAAAGGATGAAAAGTGTATCTTTATTGGGTATAAAGATGGTCTGAAAGGGTATAAGATTTAGAACCCATAAACTAAGAAGGTAGTGTATAGTTGAGATTTAGTGTTTATAGAAATCAAATATGTTGTCAAATGAGAAGTCCAACCAAGGAAGGAAGAATCAAATAAAATAGAGTTTAAGTTGAAGGATGATGAATCAGACTCTGCAGAAGAAAATGAATCAAAAGAAGAACATCCTCATACTCCATTATTGAGGAGATTGGTTTGAGAAAGAAGGCAGCTAAAAAGGAATACTCCACTTGATTTCCATTAAAATTTTTATTTTTCTATTACTTATGATGATCCTAGAACTCTTAGAGAGGCAATGGATTCAAAGGATGGAAAACTCTAGAAAAAGGTTATGGTTGAAGAAATGGAAACCTTGGACAAGAAGGAAGATTGGGATCTAGTGGAGTTGTCAACTAGAAGAAATCTCATTGGCAGAAAATGGTTGTTTAAGAAGAATTTTAATGCATAAGGCAAAGTGGACAAATACAAAGATCGATTAGTAGCAAAAGGTTATTCCTAGGTAGAGGGAATTTACTTTGGTGAAATTTTTTATTTTGTTTCCAAGTTAACTTCTATTAGATTTATTTTACCTGGAGTTGTTGCATTTTATTATGAAGTAGAATAGATGGATGTGAAGAAAACATTCCTACATGGGGATCTAGAAGAAGAAATATACATGAAGCGGCCAGAAGGATTTGTTGTGAAGGGAAATAAAGAGTTGGATCATTATGAATCATTGTGTGTATCTCAAATTAATCGGTGATCATCTTATTTATTTGGTCTTGTATGTGGATGACATGTTGCTGATAGGAAATGACAAGGAGATTATCCAAGATGTGAAAACATAGTTGTCCTCTAAATTTTACATGAAGGATATTGGTGCTACAAATTTCATTTTGGGCATGGAAATTAAAAGAGATCGGGAAAACAAGAATCTCTGGTTAAATAAGAGGAAATATGTTGAGGCAATATTGCATAGGTTTAATATGCAGGAATGTAAACCGGTGAGGGTCCCTATTCCTATAGGTGTAAGGTTATCTTTGGATTAGTGTTCGAAGACACAAAAAGAGGAAGAGGACATGTATCATGTTCCATATGCTAGTGTGGTTGGAAGTTTGATGTATGCAGTGGTCTGTAATACACCAAACATTGCACATGCAATGGGAGTTTTAAAGATATATGTCAAAACCAGGGAAGGATCATTGGATAACAATAAAGGGGTTTCTAGATATTTTCTTAGCACTACTAGTTATGGATTGTGCTACCAAGGAATACTAGGATTAGACAGATTGTTGGAAATACATGGCTTTGTTGATGCAGTCTGGGCTGGAGATGTAGATCATAGAAGATATACAAGTGGGCATGTGTTTAACCTATTTGAAGAAGCAATCAGTTGGATGAGAAAAATGCAGTATGTAGTGGCACTCTCAACTACACAAGTTGAATATATGGCAACCACTCATGCAAGTAGAGAAGCAATATGGTTATAGAGATTGTGTTCTGGTATTAGGTTGGTACAAAAATATATAAGGATATATCATGACAGTCAAAGTGAAATATTCTTGGTGAATAACCTGGCTTATCATTCAAAGACAAAGTATATTGATGTTCAATATCACTTTGTGAGAGACATAGTTGATAAAAATAAGGTTTTTCTCATGAAGGTGAACACTTTGAAGAATTTTGTAGGTTCAATAAAAAAATATGTGTGCACTGAGAAGTTCTCTTGGTGTAGAGGATCTATGGACATTGTTTCCATGGATTGTTGACTATGTAACCTTGTAACCCTCTACATGCAAAGAAAACAACAAGTGGGAGAATGGGTGGTGCGTGTTATATTCTTTGCACGACTAGATCTAGTGTTTGTGTTGTGTTGAGCACGTGGGGGGTCACAGGGCGGGGGTGCTAGCCCCCTCTCTGCCTGGGGGATAATAGGGGGGTATATCCCCCTATTCAAGGGGTTCGTAGGGGGACAGGAGCCCCCTTCATAGGGGTTCGAGGGAAGTACCCTTGAAAAAAAATGACGTTTTTTGCATCCATTTTTAGTGTTTTTCAATCACATGGTTTTCGTCAATGGTTTTCTAATTCTAGTTAATGAATTAGGGTTGTTGACTAATCCAGGTCAATGGATTAGGGGTTTTGGATTCCACGAGATACTACATATATTGTATTGTAAAAAATAAAGATATGATGAATATAAGATTAGAGGTATGGCTTTAAACGGGTTGTTGGTTTTCCAGGTTTGGGTTTCCATAGTAAAATCAATGTGTAATATGTGCGTGTGTGTGTAATTGTATATTTTCTATTTTTATTAAAAATATGTTTGCAGTAAATGTATGTGTGAGTTTAAAATCCACAATCCTAACTTGCACTTCATACTTGTTGGGTTTAATCCACTCATCTTGGTGTTGTACATTGATGATTTGTTTCTCATAGGTGCATAGGAGCTTATTGCAAGGTGAAAAGCAGATTTAGCTACTGAGTTCAATATGAATTAAATTAGACTGATGCAAAAATTCTTGGGTTTATAGGTATGGTAGGTATCGGGAGAGATATTCCTTGGTCAATGGAAGTACACAGTGGAGATCTTGAGGAGATTCAATATGGAGGACTGTAGACCAATGGATACACCTATGGTTACCAATATGAAGAAGGTTGTCACTTCAGATTTAGAGTCGATGGATCCCAATATATAATGGTAGATGATAAGGTCCTTCATGTATTTGGTCAACACCAGGCCAAATATATGTTTTTCTATGAACACATTGAGTCAGTTCATGGTGGAGTAGAGGAAAATGCATTAGGTAGCACTGAAGCATGTTCTTAGGTAGTTGAGAGGTACAATGGAGTATGGATTCAGGTATCTTAGAGGTGATGGAGTGGATTTTTAGGGATATATAGACTCATATTGGGAAGGGAGTGTAGTAGAAATAAAGAGCACCTTGGAGTGCTACTTCAGCTTGGGATCAACGATGATTACATGGTTCAACAAGAAGAAGACTTATATAGCACTAATTTTAGCAGAGACATAATACATGGTAGTGAGTATGGCTAGTTATGAAGCCATTTGGATTCACAAGTTTCTTATAGGTTTATTTGATGAGGAGTTGGAGCCTGTGGTGATATGCTGTTATAATCAAAGTTGTATCAAACTCTTAGAGAATCCAGTATTCTATGACAGGTCC
>JASDQU010172488.1:22767-38800 GCA_032191745.1 Picea mariana
CAGAAATTTTCAGCAGTTCATGCAAGTTTTCTTGGATAGGTGGGTAGTCAGAGGAAATGTTTTCCTTATCCTAGAAGAGTATGAGCACTTGAAAAGAAATCCAGGGGAGATAATACATCAATTTTCAGCCAGATTCAATCAAGCATATCATGCAATACCTACTGACATAAGGCCACCCCCAGGATCAGCTCACTTGCATTACCCAGATGCCTTCGATCCTGAGATGACATTTCAGTTAAGAGAGAGGAATACTGCAAGCCTTGAAGAAATGCAGCGCATTGCAGTTGATGTGGATACCAACTTGCTGATCAAGAGGTCACAGTTGAAGGATAAAGAAATGGAGCAGCTGAATTCATCAGAAAATAAACTAGAGATTTTGGCTAGTGCCCTGGAAAAGCTGATGCAGAAGATTAACATACAAGAGGAGCTTGCTGTCCAAAAACTTCATGGTCCCTTGGTGTCTGAGAAAGAAAGTGTCACAGTTCCTAAACATATGGCTGCACACCCTTGGTACCATGGTTTGAATGACGATTTTTTCATGTATTCCATTCACGGCACAGTCAAAGATGAATCTCCATCTCCACTTGTAGAGGAACAACCAGCTGACATGATGTGCATGTTCAATGGCATTTCATATGTGGATGATTTACCCAAGTGGGATTAGTATGATGATGATCCTGAAGCTGAAACAGAGGTTGTTTGTTCAGAGAAACCAGTAGCATGTCATTGGCAGGAAGGAGATCATTTATAGTTCAGATGTGACAATCAGCCCGTACACAACAGTCATGATAGCAATGAGGAATGTGCAGAAAATGTCAGAGTAAGTGAAGACACTCTGTCCTTATGTTGCTCATCTGTTCAATTTATGAAAAGAAACTCTAGGCCAGTCGTAAATAGTGAACACATAAATTTCTATGATCAATCAATTGATGATACCATTAAGGATATGGAGGCTGTTCTAAACCCAGAATCGCAGCACTTTCCCTCCTTCAATTTTCAAATTCTTGATGATAGCTCAGAGCCTGAGACAAATTATGATTTAATCCAAAAGAAATCTGTACCATTGCACTTTAAATCATTTCAAGTTTTGAAGGAGACTCTTGGACAAGTGTTGAAGGATGAATATAGAAACAAGCAGGAAATTTCATTTGAGCCAGTGCAGCAGTCTGGTCAGTCTTTTCAGGATCTAATAGCTGATCAGTTGGATGGCCTCTGTTGCCAAAATTATCCCTCATCCTCCAGTCATGAAACAAAATGCTGTTATGATATTGACATGGTCAGGCAATCAGATTATTTGTTTTTTGCAGCAGAAACGTCATGTTGGAAACCATCAGAGTATGCACATTCATATGGGGAACTGTTGAAAGACACAGAATGCATAGCAGAAAAATCGAGTATTGATGCTAAGTTGTTTGAGGTTGAAAACCAAAAGACGGGCCAAACCTATACTGATCCTGTAGCTGCCTATATGGAGAAATTTTTTAATACAGGATATTTTTCTGTTGCTGATGTTTTTCCTATTGTTTGGGTTGATCAAATCTTATGCAAGGGAAAGCAGGGTGGAAGTTACTCTCAAGCACGAGTAACAGACTCATTTCTGAGTTTCCTCACAAACGGAGAAAGAACAGAGCCACCAAATCAACTGTTGGATTGGCTCCATTGGCATTTTTCCATTACCTATCTGAGCAATGATCGCAGTAGGGTAGGTAGGTAGGAAAATGAATAAGCTCAACATTATGAGCATCTCTTTTTCAGCAATGTTCATTTGATTTCATTTCAGTTGCAAGATCATAACAGGTACAGGTTGCAGAATAAGATTCTGGGATCAGCCCAATGGATAAAGCTCTGGTCTGTATGCTCAGAAGTCTGTGGTTCTTGACACCTCCTGAAAGAAGCTGCCATCCCCAGGTGGAGCCTATGTTAGGGTCCTATAATTATAGGCGAGTCGATTCTTCGACTGTTGATTTGGCATCTCTCCAGGTGACGAAGTATGGCTCAGGTGATTCCGCTTTCCTCCCTCCATTCTTGTCGCTCAATCCTCCATCAACCTGTTGTTTCCTTCATCCATGCACTCCCTTGTCCGGTTGCCCCATTGAGTACACATCTCCCACTTTCCATCCCTGCATAAATGGACTTAGGATGAACAAAAATAAAAAATTAGCAGTAAGGTTAGTCTAGGTTAAAATTGATTAATAAAGGACTATTTAATAATTAACTAATCATTAATTAAATATTGATTAATTAATTGATTAATTAAGTTTAATACCTAGGTTAGCAACTAAGTTAGAAGTTAGGGTTAGTTTAAATTAAAATAAAACAATTAAATAAATTAAAAATGACAAAAATAAATAAAAAATATAAATAATCACAAAATATTAAAAAACATTTAAAAACATTAAAAAATACAAAAAAGCAATAAAATATAATAAATTATAATAAAACATTATAATAAAAAAATCAAACATAAAAATGAAAATATGTTAAAATATAAAAAAAAACAATGTAATACAAAATAACATAAAACAAAAACACAAAAACTAAACATAAATGCAAAACGTATTAAATAAAAACAAACAATAATTAAAAAAAAAAACAACAAATAAAATATTAAAAATAATAAACATAATACAATGAACTACCCTAAGTCTAAACCTATCCTACCCCCACATACCCTCTACCCCACCTACCCCACACAACACCCACCTACATCACCCCCACCTCATTTCCCACTACCCACTCCCCCTACGTCATCTCCCCTATCCCCTCCACACTCCCGCCTACACCTTACCCCCGTGCACCTCCCACATACGCGCCCCCCATCCACCATATAGTAAAATAAACCAACGTATCATATTAATTCCGGAGCCCCCCCCACCTTCTGGAATTTAACGAAGGGGGGGGTCCGGAATTTAAAATAAAACCCAAGCAAATCTAAACGGCCCACAATTGCCCAACCAAATCAACGACCCAGGTTCAATTTCGGACCCCCCCGTGCATTCGACATTTAACGGGGGGGGGGTCCGGAATACCGTTTCCCGCCAAAAACCACTTTCCCTCATTTTTACCATATTTGACTATTTTACCATGTCTTCTTCCAGAGGAGATTCTGAGTAAAAGGAGACGAATTTTAAAAATCCGAGAGAGGTTTTTGCTCAGCACGAGATGAGGAAGAAAATAATTTTTTCGGTTTTTTCAATGGAGTTACAAGAAGAGAGAGTTGAAGACATCTTCGAGGCCTATTTTTCCATAATTTCCATTTTCAGTTTCAGTCCCGATTTTGCAGGAGCTGTCACGGCCAGCTGGGGACGAATTTGGTGAAACCGAAGGAGGTTTTTGTCCAGAAAATTCCCATCTACAATATCCTCTTTCAGTTTTCACCTAGGTGTCATCATTGAAGAGAGATTTATGTCTGATCAGACCCCTGTTTCGCAGAAAAACGGTCCATTTTTTATGGCAACAAACTCCGAATTCCGTGGGAATGGTGGTTATTTTTGGCCGAGGCGGTTAAACAGACTTGCGAAACTTGTTGGGATGATCAATATTATTTATAGAGATGATTTGAATGTAAAAGGGTTGGATCTTCACACCCTGTGGCTATCAAGCTGTAACTTTTTTTTAATAGATCTGCCATTAATGAAAGGAAGGCACTTCACAGGATTCTTGCATATGTTCACTGGTGTTGTGTTTTTCTCAGTTAAATGTTTTCTTGCTCTGTAACCACTGTGTTTTCTGAATCTAATCTTTATTAATAGCGTTATGTCTCAGGATTTATCTCTGATACCCTGTTTCCGATTCAAGAGATTTAAATGTTTATCTTCTAAATATCTTTAGTTAATGAATTCTTAAATGCTGGTTAGTTGAAGATATTTTCCTCATCTATTCTTCCATTCATCATTTAAGTTGAAAAAGATCCAGTGAGCATATTATCTCGCCCCGTGGAAGTCATCTTTCCTCGTTTATGGCTGTATTTCATTCCTAATTAATTTCATACTCCATAGCCCAATGGATGTGTAACTGGCTCAACCAATTTATAAACCCTTTCTACAACAAAGCCCATTGTTTTCATTAACTAGCCTAATATCCCGTCAAACAAAGCTATATCAGACAGAGAGATCCCTCTCTGAGTCTTGGAGGGCTAGATCCAAGACTCGAAGCGGTTTTGATGTTGCCTCTGTGACTGCCTCACAGCCTTGGGAAAATTACAGAGTGCTAACACAACATATTTGATTTCTATAAACACTAAATCTCAACTATACACTACCTTCTTAGTTTATGGGTTCTAAATCTTATACCCTTTCAGACCATCTTTATACCCAATAAAGATACACTTTTCATCCTTTTTATCTAGCTTAATCCCATTTTCCTTTGGAATGTGAACATAGGCATCACAATCAAATACCCTGAAATGTTTTAGAGAGGGTTTCTTACCAGTCCATACCTTGTGTGGAGTCTTTTTGTCCAATTCTAATGAGGATGATCGATTGACCATGAAATACTCACTTCCTCTACACAAAATTCCTGTTCTAACCCGATGCCACTGAGCATGCACCTTTCCTTTTCAATCAAAGTCCTATTCATCCCTTCTACAAATCCATTCTATCGAGGTGTATATGGAGTAGTAGTTTTCCTTGCTATACCACACTTCTTACATAATTCTTCGAATTCATTTCCACATAATTCTCCACTATTATCCGTCCTCAACACCTTAATTCTCTTCTCTATTTGATTCTCCACAAGAGACTTAAACTCTTTAAACCTATCAAAGATTTTAGATTTATTCCTAAGGAAATATGTTCATGTATTCCTCTAGAAGTCATCTATAAATGAGACAAAGTACACATAATTTCCCAATGATGGAACTAACATAGGTCAAAACACATCATTGTGCACCAACTGTAAAATTCCCTCTGCCCTCATTATGCTAGAGGGGAATATTACCCAATTCTACTTCCCATATATGCAATGTTCACATAAATTAAAATTCAAAGTGCAGTTAGACATACCTTCAACCATAACTTTACCATGTAGCAGTCAAAGGCCCTTCTCTCTGATATGCCCAACTCTTTGATGCCACAACATAGACTTTTCTCTAGAGACTGTAGGAGTTTTTTCTTATTTATCTCCAATCTCAAGAAAAATGGAACTATTGCACTGATCACTAACAATTCTTCCTTGCAATTTATACGTAATTTTACACCAAAATCCCTTCAACAACAACATTGCTCCTCAAACCATCTATTGGAAATTGCATTGTCATTGATGTGAAATGAAGAAAGTATTAGATGTAATTGATGTCAGAAGAAGGGGGTGAATGATCAATTTTAATGATGAAGGTAGGAAGACTATGATTCTAGGTCCAAGGCTCGAACCTGAACCATACACGACTTTGAGGAAGACAGAGGAAGCTTCGTGCTACAAATCAAAATAGACATAGCAAGTTGAGAAGGTAACTATGCATCCATATATCTATATGTGTTGATTAATTTTCGACAAGATATCTGCAAGTGTGCTCGACGACCAAGTTGTAGAGGATCAAAGGAAGCTACACTGATTAAATTCTAGAAAAGGTTATGTGAGCAGAGAAAGTGTTAGTTATTGATTGTTGATCATTGAACAAGATCAACAATCTAGACATGAAGATAATGAAACAAAGGAAAAATAGAATATCCCACATGCATAAAGGAAATAGACTTTGATGAGTTTATAATGAAAGAGTGAAGGCTCTTAGTTAAGATGAAAATGGAAGAGTCATGGAACTATGTGAAAGGTGCTAATTTTTAGGTGAAGGACTCAGTGTATACCAGATACCAGAGTGGTGGATGGCACATGCCAGCTTGATGTCATGTCAGTGTCACATGGCACTCTAAAATAGTTCCACATATGCAGAAGGAGCCCACATCAAAAGTCACGACAAAAACCATGTGTAACCTAGAGGAAGACACATTAGTACCACGTGTCGAGTCAAACCAACACCACATATATGGCCATGTAATCTACCATGTCAGGAAGCCAAGAAAACTTCAATAAAATGAAAGTGACAATCTGATCGTAAGGAAGATCGATGGTGAAGGTATAAGCGACTTACTCTTTATCATTTTCCTTTTTTGTTTGTTTGGAGTAGCTCCCCTTCACTTTTTTCCTCAACCCATTGGTTATCCCAAACCACTACCCCTGGTGTGTCTTCAATTTTCTTGATGTACTCATTGGAATAATAGAATGAATTGTACACTATGTACTCCTCTTCCATAGAGCCCTCTAGTTTTCCCCTTTGTCGAACAAACCCCTTCAATATTTTCATGTACCTCTCTAAGAAGAACATCCAACGACATGAGAGCACCCCAACTAATTCAACCTCATCAGGTAGGTGAATTATAATATGGACTTGCAAGTCCATAAAACTTGTGGGTAGCTCCTTCTCACACATAAAAACAATATCAAATATCTCTTGACACCATCATGGAATGTTAGCCATATGAATATCCTTTGATGTGATCCAATGTAAAAATGTAGATAGTTTTGATATGGCACGTCACAAGTCTCGAGGAAAGTCATGGATCACACAAACACACACAAGAAAAGGATAATGACACTACAAAATAGACACACACATCATTAATTGCCATAAAATTATGAGTGCATAGCATATTTTTATTGACACTATAGAATAAGAATCATGTATTTGACATACATACCCATAGAAGGTTCATATGGTCATGTGATTTCAACCCCGAAAAATTCCATTCTATAGTGAAGAAACATTATAGAGTTAACCCATATAAAGAAGGTGCCTTCACACCCAATATAACATCATTTTCCATAGAAATAYAATCTTTCTTCAAAATACATGGGACATCACCTTATTTAAAATAYCAAGAGGGACCAACCTCTCCTCTACTTTMTTTTCTTGGCCAATGTCTTTTTTCAGTATTCAAATCAATAAGATCTCTCCTAATAGCCAATGTGTCACTTTTATTTGATGATATGTGCCTCCATAAAGAAGATGAAACATTTTTTAATATATGCATGGGATCTAGTAAGTGTCCAATATTAACATTATCCCAATACAAAATCTCATAAGAAAAATATTTCATTTTCATCCCAATGGGAATTTTCTCAACATAGGTGCCAAACAATTTGGGATCATTGAACATAGGTTCCCCATTTGAATAAAAAAAGTCTTCCATTTCCTTCTCCTTTTCAGTTTCATATTCCCTAATCCAATCTATTGGTGTCATTATTTTAGGTCTCTAGGTTCTCTTTGGTTTACCATTGAAAGTAGACGCAACTCTTATATAAGGGTGGTCTTATGGGAGGAATGCCCTCGATAAGTTGTACATCACCTTTCATAGGTGGTTGGACCACCTATCCTTTATAGAAGGTCCACACCATTTACATCCATGATATCCTTTTGTTACAAGATTTGTGATGTTATTATATGCAAAGCACTATAGTGTCAAAAATATAGTCTTACCAAATTAAGTATGCCAAATAAAATTACAGATATAAACAAATCAATCAACATGCTTACCAAAGAAAAATCCCAGTCCTAGATAATCGTGCATGGTGTACACACATATGCCATACAACATAAAAGACATCTCCATTGGGATGGGTATTGATACATCACATACATGTATCCCTTCCCCTAATTTCTTAAATTCATCAATCAATGGTTGGAGGTAGACATCCACTCTCTTCATGTGTCTTCTACCTGGGACTATAAGAGATAGAACATGATGTTGATTCTTCATGAAAAACCATGGGGATATATTTTTATTGATCACTACCACTAGCCAAACATAATATTTGGTGTTGGGGAATATGGGTTAACTCCATCCATGGCTATTCTCAATTGTAGGATTTTTACTTCATCCTTGAATTCATTGGGCTATGTATCTTCTATATGCTTCGTGGATATTGAGTTTGCTAGGATTCACATAATGTTTGACTCACTTCTATGTGATACATGCCACCCCTGCAACACAACTAATTGTTTTCAACAAAAGAGCCTTTTAATCCTTGGAATTATAGGCATGTGCCTCAATATCTTAGGAGGACGACCATGTGCCTTACCCTTGTTTTATTTATTTATGTTACCTATCATACCCACATTATACACATATATCTTTGTTTGCATATTCACTTATGTATATAATACAATCATTTGGACATGCGTGGTATGATGTGTACTCAACACCTAACATTTTCATCATTTTATTTTCCTCTGTGTAGCTATTAGGCAAGAACTTATCTTTGTGTAACCTGCATTTAGTGAGAAATTGAAATGTACACTATCATTAATCATGAATAAAATCAACCATTTTCTTCCTTCATTGTGTGACAAGACTCCTTTAAAAATTAGGGGACTTAATGGTTAGTTACCTCAAAAGTTCCAAGAAACACACATCTTACATACCATACATTGCTTTCAAGTTGTACAGTAACATTGTTGTACCTAGTTGGGTATACCTTGGCCTTTATTGACCAAAGAGGGGTGGTGGAAGAATATTTCATGATTTCAAAGAAGGTATCTATGACATCATCATCATCCCCTAGTTCATTTTGTTGGAATGCATGTAATAACATTCACTTCATGGCTTGGGTATCCTATAAGAAATCACCCATACCAACCTCTATATCATTGCCTTCATCCCCAATATGTGAAGAGTTAGTGTTACTACAGAGTTTTTAAATTGATAACTCAGGACGTAGTGGGAATTGAATAAGTGGTTGATTCAACCATTCTCGGTATGCTCCCTCTTCGATCCATGCTCATGACATCGTAGAGGTGTGCAATGGTAGATGGTAGATGGGTCGCTCGTCATCAGAATCTTGATTGTAAAAATATTGAACATTACATCGATAATATTAGTAACACAATGAATTTAATATGTTCAAACATTATACCAAACATTTATTAGAAACATGGAAACTTTTTTCCCAATAATAAACATGAAACCAACCACTTTATAAAACAAATGTCTAATTAAGAAACACATTTACATTAGTTCCATTGAAAATCCAAAAATACACTCAATCATCTTTTTCTTACACCCTAATGGGTGTCTACATAAAATAGATCCAATTCACAGTGTAATACCATTGAGCCAAGATGGTTGTTGGAAGATGGCATGTTAAAATTGGTTGGTTAAAGAAACTTTCCCTTTTCATCAAACATCTACTTGTGGTATATTTCTCTTGATAATAACTTGTGTAATTTTAAGAGTACTGGAATATCTTGCACATCCGAACTCTATCCTGAATCTTGATCCTACAAAATTTAATGAATACTTAGTCAAGTGCACCTACATACATAACATAAATTCAATGAGATGAATGAATTATAATTAAAATATAGACTTACTACAATCGGCAAGAGAGAGAGAAATTGAATGAATTGCAACAATATGGAATGAGATGGAATCTGAAGAATTGGCCATTTGATATTATAATTCTCATTTTCTCGCATTTCAGCCAAAACCACCACCTTGGGAAGCATAAAACAATCTATCTTCAAACATAATTTCGAATGAATTTTAAAAGTTAACGGCGTGCCTAATTATATTATGACGACTTGATGCGTATCGGTATAATAACTGCACCAGTGTGGTAATTTTGGAGAAGCACCGAAGAGTGGCCTCTGTTAGAGCCTCCACAAAGCAAAACCTTTGTAAATTTTAAATTTGGATATTTTCATAATTTGTATTTTCTTAATTAAATTGTTTGTTGGTGTATTATTACTTACAAACTGCACAGGTGCTAGCTCATTGACTAACAAGGTTACAAAAAATAACATGCTCGTTTATATGAATTTTTTTACGTTTTAACTTTATTTTTCGGTGACTTTAGAGTATACACCGCACTAGTGTGTTTAGGACTATCAAGTGCACTACAAGAAGTAAGTTATGAAAAAAAAAGTGTGTGTGTTTATCATCAATAGGTTGAAATATACAATGAGAAAATGAGTGGAATTTCAATTTTTCTAAATGTATGTGTTTATATTTAATGAAAACCCTATTCATTCTTTCATTCTTTTTCCAAGATTTAGAGGGAGATTTGTGCAAGAGAGATTTACCAACAAAGATGTTGGAGTGGGCGGATGTTTCTGAAGGGCCAAATTTGAAATGGATCATCGTAGGTCACATACGAATTTACATAGGAGAAATTTTAGGTACATGATTTCATTATATTGATCATATTAATATTTTCTCTATTTGATTCAAACAATTTTCACTGCATTCCCAAAATAATAAAAGGGTATCATATTACATTTCGTATTGGACGCCCTAACTTCCTTGTTGTTTCTCTTTCTTTCCCTCTCTATATTTTACAACATTATTTTTTTAAGCAATATATTTTTATAGGGTTTGTTTACTTATATATAGGGTTTGTTTACCAATGTTTTTAATATAATATAAGCACCAATGGTTTAAATATAATATACACATTGGTTCTTTGAATATAATATAAGCATCGATGCATAGTAACAAAGAATAGTGTGGGGGCCCAAAGGGGTTGTTTCCAATGGTGGAAAGTGAGTAGTTTTTCACCGTTGGGCAAGGTTCAATTCCTGTGAGGGATTTACTTGGAGACATGGGGGCACCTTGAGNATATTCAAAGAACCAATGTGTATATTATATTTAAACCATTGGTGCTTTGAATATAATATAAGCATCGATGCATAGTAACAAAGAATAGTGTGGGGGCCCAAAGGGGTTGTTTCCAATGGTGGAAAGTGAGTAGTTTTTCACCGTTGGGCAAGGTTCAATTCCTGTGAGGGATTTACTTGGAGACATGGGGGCACCTTGAGGTAGTGGTTGAATGTGTGGTTGCACCCAAAGATACTATATTAAATGATATCACGACCCGTGCACACATAAGTGGATCAAAGCCCACCCCCATGTCCTTCAAAATTTTTAGGGGTGGCAGGTGCGAGGTGAGTCATCTATGATTCCAATGGACAAAAGGTAGCTTATGTTTCCTAGGGTTTGGGAAAACTACCAACAAAAGAGCATAAACTATAGCAATGTACATGGGTCTAAATTTATCTCATGCACGAAGCATTCGAACTCTAAGGGTGCTAGGGGACTCCAAAATAGTCATAAAGGATCTTTTGGGCCTCTCAACCTCTATATTTCATACTCCCAATGGATTGTGCTCACGAATAAACACCTTGAAATATTACTTCACCAGTTTACGCTTTTTTCACATCCTTCGTGCTTAGAACACCGAGCCAAATAGCCTAGCTAAAGCTGCGAAATCATTAGAACAGAGCCAGCTAGTCACCAATCAAACCTCCTCTTATGATTGGTTACCTTAACTGTGCCAATCTGACCAACCTCCCACTCACAACTAAGGACTTCTCCCTTCAACCCCCTCTTTCTACCTTATCCCCCCTTCTCACTAGACCTTCTCACCCCTCCCCTAACCACCCTTTCTCCCCCTCCTTCTCCCCCTTTCCTCATCTCTTGTAGACTTATCCCCCCCTTCCCCTTGCTCGAATTCCCCCTTCGTCTCCTTGGCACGTGCCCTCCCTCCTCATCCCACATGCCTCCTTTCTTTCTCCCCGTGTCCTATCTCTAACTGCCTGTACTCGCCTTTAATTTTGTGGATCTTCACATGCCTTCCCTGATGATCATTATAGAGTATTGGATGCACTTGTAGACAGGTTGGATCAAACAACATTCAGGGTGAACTAAACCCCTCAAGGACTGGGAAGAGGTCGAGGAGGTGGAGTTGGAGGAGACTTCAGAGGAGGAAGAACCAGGGGAGGAGGACCAAATAGATGTTATAACTATGATGAGCAAGGCCATATGGTTGGAGACTGTCCTCATCTGAGGCAACCATGGTGCTCTCACTGCAGAACCAATGGGAACACAATTGAAGACTGCCCATAGATAATTGGAAAATGGGAAGATTGGGTACGCCAACAAGGAACTAACCTCATCAGTTCAGAAATCAAGAGAGTTAGTAAAGAAAATTTTCCCAACCTTAATATTGTCACTCAAGGAGGATAAAAGACAGGACTTAATGTTGATAATCTACCTCAGATCCAGAAGGAAGCACCTAAATAAGACATGTATGATCCTCTAAAACAAAAGTTGTTCTTTAAAGATGCCATAGAAGTATTTCACAATATACCTAGCCTTGAGATGCAAGAGAAAACCCCACAATCTATTGTTTACCCTAAGATTGTGCAAGTCCCTACTTCACCCCCTGCACCCAGAAACCCTTTAGTCACATCGAGACAACCTGAAAAACCACAAAATGTAGTTGACCTTTGGTTTCAGTTATTTTCTGATATTCTTGGGAATGACCAGTTAACAGAAAAGTTGTGCAATGTGCTATACCTAGTTTTAGGGAATGAGGAACCCACAGAAGCAAGAATAAGGACTAGTATTCCTGAGAAGAATGCTCAGAGAGTACATAGAAGGAAAGTATGAACTGGGAAAGAATTCATACTAGTATCCCAACTAGACAAATTTGAGATTAATGATGTTATGTTGGATCTAGGATTTGATGTGAAAATTCTGCCTAAAAAGACTTGGGAATCCATAGGAAAACCCCAGTTGAAATATTCCCCAATCTAGCTAATAATGGCCAACCAATATTTCATTTTCCTAATAGGAAGACTGGAGAATGTGGAAATACATGTTGTGGGAGTGAAGACTATAGCTGATTTTGAGGTTATTGAGATTATGGGGGATACAGACCCTTATCCTGCCCTACTTGGTATTGATTGGGCCTATGAAAACTATGCAGTGATCGACCTAAAGAAAGACACTATGACATTTGAGACAGATGGAATCAAGGTAGTTCAACCCTCGGATCCATATGTAGGCCCCAGATATACAGAGCCAATGGATAACAATATGGAGGGAGAATACTTGGATCAGTTGTGCACTGTAACAACAGGAACAAGAGAAGATTATATAAATCCTATTATTGATGGATTGATAAGTTGGAGGAGTATATAGTTAGTGGATGAAGATTCATAACTGGAATTTGATAGTTGGCAGCAAGGCTCATATGAAAGATTCTCAAGGAGATGCACAACTGTTAGGGAAACTAGATGGGTCAGAACTGAGGTCAGAGAACACCCAGTATATGATGGTACCTCAAGACTTGATAGTCTTCTTCTCAGCATGCAAGAAAAGGTAGTAGAGGATCAAAGGATCTCAGTACTAGATTTATCCCTCCAGGACACCCTTGTCAGATGGTGGGCTAGTCAAAAAGTCTTACTCAGAAATTGAGATGATGTGAATCAAGCTATCAAATATAGGTTTCAAGATAAGGAGCAGCTGGAATCAAAGATGAAGATGGATTTCCAAGTTGTGCAACTGTTCAATGGAGAGTCCGATCCTAAAGCACATATTGAACATTGCGTGACACAATGGAAAGTTGCGGAAATACCCTCTTTCTTATGGGTTCAGGTATTTCCCCACTCACTAGGTCCAATCCCGAAAGCTTGGTTCATGCATGAAGAAACTAGAAGATAGACTAGCAACTGGAAAATGTTGGCATATCACTTTTGCAAGGACTTCTCCTTTACAAGTAAGTACCCTGAGCTTGAACTAGTCCTGCAAATAATTAAAGAATTTCTTTTTAGAGAAAATAGTAATCAGAAATCAAACCTAGTGGTATGTGCAAAGCATAGCCAAGAAATTCACACTAATATTCATCTAACCTTAGACAAGAAGCCTATAGAATTCTATAAGATTGACAGGGATTCAGAAAGCCTAGATGATTTAGAGGAATTGAGAAACCTAGCCATAAAAGAGACAGAAGGGAAAAGAGAAATCCAGAACATCATACCCATTCAGACTGATAGTTCTTATAATCACCCATCAAAGTTGTGCAAATTCAATATAGAGACCTCAAAGCAACCTAATATAGCTATGGTGGGAGATTACTAGGATGAGAAAACTAGTCAAGATATACAGAGTTTGTTGCGGGAGTATGAGGATTTGTTCCCAAAGACTTTTTCAGAGTTAAAAGGAATCAAAGGAGCTATGGGAGAAATGAAAATTGAATTAAAACCAGGATCAAATCCTGTGAGGCATAGACCATACCACCTTAACCACATAGTGAAAAAGAAGGTTAAGAAGGAGATAGACAAGATGTTGGAAGATGGACTATGGTGGGCCACACTCTTCAAGGATGCAAAGGTATATGCTAGATCATGCGATGTGTGTCAAAGAGTGGGTAAGCCATCACAACGAGATGAATTACCATTTCAACTAGTTCAAGTTTTGTAGGCATTTGAGAAGTGGGCGGTTGAATTCATTGGGCCGATCAATCCCACATCTAATCATTCAAAGTCTAGGTACATTATTACAACAACTGACTACCTTACACATTGGGTTGAGGAAACATCTTTTCAGGATTGTTCGACCGATACTACTGCTAGGTTCATTTTCGAAAACATTATCACTCGATTTGGATGTCCTGGGAGTCTGAACAGTGATCAGGGAGCTCATTTTATTAGTAGCACTATAGAAAAGCTTACAACAGAGTTCTTGATCCAACATCATAAAATTAGTCCCTACCATCCACAAGTTAATGGAACAATAGAAGCGTTTAACAAGATTATGGAAAGAGGGTTAACGAAGTTTTGTTGCACAAACATGGAAGATTGGGATGACAGAGTTCCAATAGTACTGTGGGCTTACAGGACAACCACAAAGAAACTCCACAGGTACACGCCATTTCATCTAGTTTATGGGAAAGAGGCTATGGTGCCTACATAATTCATTACTCCAAGTTTGTACATTGCACAGATCACACATATGTCGGAGGAAGTATCAGTTGCGAAGAGACTCATGGAGTTACAAGAACTTGAAGATACTAGGTTTTAAGCAGGCTTCCATTAGTCATTTGAGAAAGCAAGGAAGAAATCTTGGCATGACAGAGACATTAAGACTAAAGTATTTGCATAAGGAGACAAGGTCTTACTCTATGACAGTTGGTACCAGAAGCATCCTGGCAAGTTGCACAAGCATTGGTTGGGACCATTTATAGCTGCAGAGATTCGACCTTATGGAGCAGTCAGACTTGCGCAAATGGATGGTATGTTACAGCCAGGATGGGTGAATGGCACTCGCTTGAAACCCTATATTTCTCAGAACTGAGATAAAGGACGGTTTCTCTAGTCTGAAGGAGCATGTATGATAGTTAGATTTGAGTTTTCTGCATGTTTTGTAAATTTAGTTAATAAATTTGATGTGGGAAATGTTGCGCTACGACATGTAGTTCATTTCTTTTTATGTCTAAGTGTTGTTTGATGCAGAACTGCTTACTCAGTAGCGCAAGATCAGAAGCGCCAAGAACCCATTAATGATAGTCATTAATATGATGGGGACCCCTTTATGGTCAGAGGGAGAGCGAATATGAACACAATCTGAGTCCATGTGCCACACAAACCCAGTCCAATCACAACCTTTATTACTATTACGGTACCCTGTTTGAATTCAGTTAAGCCATAAAGCCACGATGCACAAATATGCCATCGATATTCATGTTGGGATTCTCATCCGTTAAACGGTAAGGTCTGAAATCGGCCACGTCCCTGTTCAACTTACATAGTAAATGCCAAAATTGTCCAATAGAATTTACCCCATTAATCCATCCTGTCGGACAACTTAGATCCAAGTTGCGTTCATAAGAAGTTGTTAGGATAGCAGAGAAAAATTTGAAGGGGTTATTGAAAATGCCATAATTTTCTCATATAAACTTCACTTTTTGTGCCAATTTTTATAAAAGGTTCATATCTAGATCTAATTTTTGGTGGTACATATTATATCTAATAATCTTGCTAATAATATTTTCAAACAATTATAATTGCTAATGACATTTTCAATCAATTTTAGGTTATTAAAAACCCATCTATTATCCATATTTCTTAAGTTGGTTTTTTGAGCTCTTTGTAGATATACAATAAAGTCATTTTTTTAATTGGTGTCCTAAAATGGTAGGATGCCTTCGTTACCTTATTTCTTAAGTTGGTTTTTTTTTTTTTTTTTTTTACTGGGGG
>JASDQU010172489.1:32863-43992 GCA_032191745.1 Picea mariana
ACCAAGTATATTAGAGAAATGATAAAGAGGTTCAGAATGGAATATTGCAAACCAGTTATTACTCCCATTCAAACCATTTGCAAGTTGAGCAAAGATGATGATTCAAAGTCTACAGATCAGAGGAAATACAGGTCAATGATTGGTAGCCTACTATATGTGACAACATCCAAACCATATGTAATGCATGCAGTTGGACAGGTGGCACGATTTCAAGCAAAACCAAAGGAATCACATGTATTAGCAGTGAAGATGATTTTCATATATCTCAAAGGAACAAAAGATTTTGGATTATGGTATCCAAAAGGAAAGATCTATCACTTATTTCCTACACAAATGCAGATTGGGCAGGTTGTATTGATGATCGAAAAAGCACCATTGGAGCAACATTCTACTTGGGTGAGTGTTTAGTATCATGGAAAAGAAAGAAACAATCATCAATATCTTTATCTACAGCCGAGGCAGAGTATATTGCAGCAGAAACATGTTGTACATAGGTTCTTTGGATGAAACAAACTTTGATAGATATACAGGTTGAGTATGATGATCCCATTCCAATATATTGTGACAATACAAGTGCTATTAGTATCTCAAATAACCCGATGATGCACTCCAAGACAAAGCACATTCCAATAAAGTATCACTTTCTACGGAAACATGTTGCATAAAAGAACATCAGAGTTGAGTATGTGGGCACAAAAGAACAAGTGGCAGACATATTTACAAAACCACTTCCATGGGAAGCCTTGGAGTATCTTCGTGAGAGACTCATAGTTATTTCTACTCCAAAATGAATGCTTATATTATATGTCTTAGATGTACACGAGGAAGCATCATAAAGAGGATAGTTTAGTTAGGAGGAGCAACCTCGGATGGAAAGATACCTTTTCCATTGATGACAAAGGGGGAGAGATTTATCGGATGCATAGGATAGAGGCATGTTTCCAGGGGGAGCAATGGTCACAGAGATGCAGAGGACAGAGGCATGGTTCCAAGGGGAGCATGAGTGATATGACTTTAGTATTGCATGACATGATTTTAGTATTGCATCAGAGTGTTTCCATCAATTCCAAAGGGGGAGATTTTTTATTAAGGTTGGTTGTCATTGATGTCAACCCTTGAAGAAAGTCCGATAGCAAATTCTGGTAGCACAAAAGTTTGGGTAATGGACCCAAGTTTGTTTGATGTAAAGATGACTCATTATTTTCTTGTCATGGTTGATAAGAAGTACAAATGGATGAACTCCAAAGTCGTCCCCTTATGGTGAAATCCCTCACGAGAAGACACTTTGAGGATTGAGTTATCCTAGAAGTATGGTTTGAAAAATCATGCTTAATTATGGAATAATGAGATGAAGGTTAGTGAATTTGTTAGTGAAACTATCCTAGATGGATAGTTCTTATCATGCCAATTCCAATGGTATGTGTAACATCACATAACTCCTCATGATTAGAGAGTTATGGCCATGTGAAGTTGGAGAACCCTCATGAGTCATCTAGAAGCTCCTAAAATTCAAAGTGTTTGCACAATAAATTATTTAAATAATAAAATTAATGGAGAACTCCCTAAAATAAGGAAAATGGAATGCTACATGAAAGTATAAATAAGAGGCAAGGCTCTCTCATTAAATCACACTTGAACATATTGAATATCTTTTGTTGTGTAAGGATTATTTCAAGTACTCATTGATACATTTGAAGTTGCAAAATTCTGAGGTAGTATGAAGGGTTGACGACGAAAGTTTCTGAATTACAACGAATACTAAAAAACGCTATTTTCTGAGGCGTACGCGGGTTGACAATGTATTAGGGTGCATACAGTACACGGGCCGACAATGTATTAGGGTGCATACGTACGCGGGCTGGCAGTGTATTAGGGTGCGTACATGTTGGTAAATACATGTAAACTTGAAGAGATGAAGATGCATAGGTTCTAGATTCTGAGATCAAGCTCATAGGAAGGTCTATAGTGCTCAGATACATCAGATCTATCCATTGGTTCAAAAGGTATGTCTCATTTCTATGAATAGTTGTATTTTGATGTATGCATGAGAAATGGTTATGGAAATTTAAGAATTCTCCCTAGAGAGACTAGTGGTTGCATGGGAACTTCTGTATAATTCATAACTACAGAAATAAAGTGCTACTATATTGATCATTGATACTTCTTGGTGAGGCACATCTTGTATTTCTTGGCATATGGCTAAGGGTTTTGTGGTATATGGTTGAGAACTTGTATTGGTTGATGTATTGAGAGGATGAATATCAGAAAGGGTTTGAAGTATATATCATGTGAGGGATATTATACTTGTTTATGATTACACACATTTATATGGCACATGACTAGAGAGAGATATAGATATTTTGGGTAAAGAGGATGTGAGCACAGGGTACAGATACAGTCTAGATACAATGATAGGTTACAAATCTATGTGAACGAAGTTACAGAGGGTCAAAATTTTTCAAGAGAAAAGAAACCCTAGTTTTTAAAAGGCATACGCAAGATGCATAATAGTTTGGTCACGTACATATTTGGCCTGCATAACATATAGGGCGCACACATACGCTTGCTGCAACACTACAGGTCGTGTAACTATTGTAGTTTTGTTGATACATGTTCAGATCAAGTACAAATTGATTACATGGAATTTGTATAGGTTGGATGCAGGCCAATGGTACGGTTGTACAATGGTATATCTCACAGTGATAGTCTGACAATGGTTTCATCATTCTACTTATATTTCATGGTAGTTGGATGGGGCAAGGAAAGGTGGTTGTAGCCACCTTCCGGTTGTAGCTGGAGAACATAGGGGGTTGTAGCCTCCTTCTGGTTGTAGCCAAAGAATTGGGGAGTTGGAGCTTCCCTTAGGTTGTATCTTGAGAAACTAGGGGGTTGGAGCCTCCTTCTAGTTGCAGCTGGAAAACAAAGGAATTTGGTGCTTCCAATGAATGTAATTCTTCAAGAAATATAAGAAAAAACATTTTGTGGTTTTCTCCCACTTTGGGTTTCCACGTAAAACACTAGTGTACTATGTATGTGTATGATTGTTCATTTGTTCATTTATTTTTACTCTGCAGTTATTGGATGATAATGCTACATTGATATTTCACTTGGATTATATGGTTAAAAAGGATTAGATTTCTCTATTGTTGATTCACCCCCCCTCTCCATAATCCAACAATTTTTACTACTTGAGTTTTTCTCTCTCTAGTATTATAAAGTTTCATTTAATAGCCTTGGATAGTTTACTCACTTCACCCTAATCCAATGACGTTATCCTTACACTTCACCCTAATAGAACATTGGTTGATTTTTAATGGTTTTTCCTTACTCAAAATGGTGTATGAAGGTGAAATTGATGGTGTTATAACTCTACTCCAAAACCATTCAAAAATAATGAGATGAAAATATCTTGTTTCAATGAATTCTATTTCAGGAAAGGACAAAATCTCTATTTCTTCGTAGTGCAAATAAATACCCAATACAATGCAAATTTCACTTTTCCTTTATGAAATGGAGAAAATAATAATTCCAAACTATCAAATTAATGTGTCCATGAAATCCCAAACAAAGACAAGATCTTTAAAATATGTACCAAAACACTCCACCTATGAGAGTAGGATGCAAAAGTTTTGTTTTCTTCTTTTCAAATCACACGAAAAACTAAAAAGCGAATCTTCTTTTGATTTATCTTTCATTCAGAATGAAAGAAATCAATGAAACCTTCAAAGTATCCTAAAGCTAAAGAAGATGAAGAAAATAAGCACCCAAGGAATAAAAAATTCAATCTTAAGAATTCAACACTTATTCAAACAAGAATCCAAAAACAAAAAGTAAAGGATTTTTTTTTTTTTGAAACCTCAAAAAATCATGTAACAAAATCAAAGATGAATGCAAATTTGCAGCAAGTCCAAATATCTCAAGAGTACACTCAAGGGACCAGAATTTTTCCCAAGAGGATAAAAACGAGAGACTAAAAAACAAGTCTTGATGCAACATAAGAAACCTCCAAATCAACGAAAAGGATCCCAAAAACAAACAAGTATAACACTTAGAAGGATTTGGAATCAAGGTAAAAATAGTTTGAATGCCTACAACTTATGAGAATCAAGTTACTGATGGCATAGACTCATCCAAAGGATCAAGTTAACCTATGATAATCATGTACATTTCACAATTTGAAGGAATTGTGAACTTAGAAGAGGAAATAAAACATGTGATAATCACTGAACTTCAATCAATCAAATCCACAATCAAGCATGGAGGATTCTAATGTAAAGGTGTAATACAAAGCATTGATAGAAAGGAGGCAAAATAAGCTCCAAATTCACTCAGAAAAAGGATTATCACCCCTACAACACTATATACAAGGTGATGAACAAGGGATTATCGATCCCCAAGACATTATGGGGGGGATATGATCAAGATATTATCGACTTGTATGCCCTTATGGTGGAAGGATGAAGTCCAAAAAGTGGTGGCAAAGACAAAATGTTTCCCAGATCTGAGATAAAGTCAAGTTTTTGACTCAATAGGATTTCTAGTGATGATGAAGAAGGGGGAAAATCAAATAAGATTCATACTATAAAGAAGGATTAAGTAACAAACAAGACTCAAAAGGATAGAAAACATTAAGGAAATATCAAGATGTTCATTCCCTATTATGGTTGCCAATTTTTTTTGTGAAAATTTTTTCCCTACGGAAAGGTGAAACCCTATTTGGATCAAGACCCCTTTGATCCAAGACAGAGAGAAACAAATGGTTTAATACTTTTCCTCTATATCTATTCTACACACCAACAATCAGAATGAGAAGAGAAGTATTGATGACTCACCTATTTTTCGTCTATTGTCCTTGGTTCTCTAGCCCTTGATCTTGATGTCCAAGCTCTTCATGTAGGAGAAGTCCTACAAGGAACAAATCAATATCTCCTTCTTCCACACTATGTTGTTAAGCAGAAGAGATATATCTATGATGAATTAGACAACAATAGACATGCATATAGTGAACACATAGGCATAAGGGGAACATACCAAGTTATATATTAATGGAAAACAATCAATAGTGAAGCACTTACAATAGCAATCTCGATGTTGCACCAACTCATTCAAGCTCTCATTTCTAGCCCCTTGAATGCCAGAAAATCATAGGTATGATGCTTGAAGTTATCTCCCCTTTCACTCAAATATGGTCTCCATTATATAGGCATTGAGGCATCACAACCATAGGATAGTTTTTAGGAGGGGATGTGGTCAAATGAGGATTTGGCTAAACAACCAAGATTGACCTTGACTTGAGTAGAAGGTAACTTAAACCAATTCATTAACCAACTGAAATCTCGCATAAACAACCTCACAAAACAAGGCATGATGGTTGAAACTACTTCACCGCCCCCCCATAATTGAGTAGAGGGCATGACTATCCCTCCTCGTAAATGGGCAAGGGGAAATGAAGCTCAAACAAGGCCAAAAACGCGAGGAAAAAGGTAGTATTTTGACATCCAAATGGTATATTTCTTCTTCAACATGTCTAGGGATTATGACATACACTTTCTCTTGGTGACGAAGTTGTGACACTTGGTAAAGTATGACATTTGGTAGTGCAACACTTAAGTGCGACATTTGGTAGTATGACACTTACGACACTTAAGTGCGACATTTGGTAGTGTGAAACTTAGGTGTGTAACATGTGGTAGCTAGAATTTTATTTTAGCGTTCACCATATATATTAAGCGCAAAATATTTCATTTGCTAGATTGAAGTTAGAAGGTGTTGACCCATAAATGTGTTAAGTCCTTCAAAAAACTTTCCTCTTGTATATTTCGACATTTAGAATTTTTTCGCTTTGTTGTGGGTTCATGAGTCATTTTCATTCTTTTTACAAACTTCAGCCTTCTCCAAAATGCGTCATTGTGTTCCGTCATATCCATTTTACGCTAGTACTTAGTTTCCTTTTGTGTTTCTCACAGTTTTGTGGGTCCGCGAGTTTGTCACATATTCTTGTTTAAGTTTGAAGCTATGTCATTTAAAAAATGCACTACCATTTTCTACCATCCTCATTTCACACCATACTTAGACATTTTTCAAATGTTCATCGCGGGTATGAGCCACTCACCCGATTCACTTGATTTTCACCATGACAGGTTTGTCCGACCATTTTATGATACTTAGTCATTTTCTCAAGTTTTCTTTTCTCTCTCGATATTTAAATACTTATTCAATTTTCAAATTCACCATCGGTTCGTGGGTCATAATGCTTCAAAACTATTTTCCCCTCACATCTGACCAATACAATCTCACACTTTGTCATTTCTCGAGTTTTCACTGCGGTTTTGTGAGTCTACAGGTTTGTCTTGATTCCAATTCTTATTAACACACATCTAATCCTTCGTTGCTCTACGATAATACATGTATCATATTTTAACTCTCACCAAAGTACATTTAATGCCAATATTATGTAAAATAACAAGTGGTTAAAATATTAAAAGGTTGTTATTAATGGCTACCTTCTCAAGACAATTCTCCACCAATTCAAATTTAATTCATATTAATATTTCCTTCAAAAGAAGAGTTTCAAGGTATATTATGGTAAAAGGGATTACTTTGAAATTAACGTTTTAAAGTGTTTATACATTAGTCCATCAACTTCATCAAGTATGACAATGAGAAGAAGAGAACGGTTCTGCAGGAACACTCTAAACTTGTTTGGGTGGGAGGACTAGAGATTCCAATGGTCAAGATCATACTATTATTATTCATCACTACCACTAATGAAAAGTAATGTGAACCAAGTTTGGACATCAGGGATTGGTTTAGAAGGTTGTGTACCATAAGTCTTTTATTCCAAAGAACTAGTTTCCTGGTGCATGTACACATACGATACAAATCATAGGATAATTCAAATTCAAGGAGAATCCCCCATTTGTCTAGCACCTTCAATATTCAATAAAATTCTAAAATTCCGAAAGCCAACAATTACATTCATGGGAGATGAAGCCAAGAGTTTCTTGAAGGAAAGAAACAATGGACTGGAGCTTCTGTAGGAATATCTTGAAGACCCGACAATGATGCTAGAATACTTATATAACATCCATGTCATTATGTTAAAAAACTCTTATCGATAAATAGCATGGATTTTCACGAGAGTAGCTAGTCAAGAATCTACAACTACCATTCCCCGACTGGCTCTGTATATTTTACATTTTACAGTTCATGAAAAAGAAATTTTTGACTAGGAAAAGATTATTTCTCAAGAAATATCTTTCCAGTTATCAAATTTCAAGAAGAACAATAAATTTTACATGTATTCATACCTAATATTCTCCATCACTTATTGTCATGTTTCCAAGGGTTTGAATTTGGGAAGATGGGTTAGTTGTAAAATTGACCCAGTATAGATGTGGTACCCAGACTTATGGAAATAGAAGGCTACATACAATTTTTATGAATTTCATAATGCATTTGTTTCTTCCTTCAAGACAATTATCTTTGGGATGAAAAGACCAAGACTATCTTTAGAAGTAGCGACTTTCCTTAATAATAAATGAAGCATTGAAGCCATGGAGCACTACATTGTTATCAGAATTTATTGTTCTCGAGAAAAACTTTTGTATCTCATGTATTATGTTTCAAACAAGATATTTTTTGCAAAGGTTTGCAGACAATACAAATTTTGGGCTCACTTATTTCATGAAAAAAGGAAGAAGCAATCCATTCCTTTGCCTTGTAGAATTGGGGAAATTATGCTAAGAAGTATTTCAAATATTGATGAATTTTCAGTGCATTTTGATCAGTATAAATTAAAGTTAGCAGAAAAAATCAAAGGATTCAACACTAACCACGTGTTTATGGATCATATGACATATACCATATTTAGCATTTCACTTGCTAATTAATTTATATTCAAGGAGGAAGAAGGCAACAACCAGTACCCTCAAGCAGTGTTTGTTGAAAAGAAACCAAAGGACATTGAGACGGTCATTAGTACTATTGACCAACATAGAAAAAGGGGAAGAGTTGTTAATGAAAGAAGTACTCATTCTCCTAATGTATCTCATAAGAGAACCCAACCAAAACCAAATTCTTAGTTAGAACCACAAGAGAAAAATAAATCTTCAATGGACAATTTTGAAGACGGAGGTGACCAAAAGCCTCCTAAGGGAAGTCTTGAAAGACCCCATAAAATTCCAGTAACCAATAAAAGAAAAGGAAGATAAATCAAGAAGGAAAAAATGAGTTCGAACCTGAAGATGAAATCACTCGTGAAGACGTGGACCTGGACAATGGACAATTATGAAGACGGAGGTGACCAAAACCCTCCTAAGGGAAGTATTGAAAGACCTCATAAAATTCCAGTAACCAGTAAAAGAAAAAGTAAGATAAATCAAGAAGGAACAAATGAGTTCGAACCTGAAGTTGAAATCACTCTTGAAGACATGGACCTGGATGCAAATATTGAAGACATAGAGTTCCCTGATAAAGAACAAAGAGTGCAGGAAAAAAGACAAGTTGCAACAAAACTTGCCGCACAGGAAGCAATTATTTTTTAAGAAGAACCCATTACTCTACATAATGATGTGTTTGATAAAGATTAAAAGAAATTAGTTTTTGAGAAAACTCATTCAAAAAATAAAAAGGTTCAAGGAAAGTCAAGCTTGGAACTTGAACTAAATGGAGTTCCACCATCGAAAATTGTACGAATTCATGAAGTCACAGGTGAATCCATTAAAATTTCAGTTGATGAGATGGAGAATGAAAATTCCAATTTAAAAGAAAGAGTTAAAGAATTGGAGAATGTTATAATTCCACCTCGCATATTTACCATCCCAATTGCTATGATTAAGCCCTGAAGAATCTCTGATAGGACACCAGAATCCAGTTCAAAATTGAGAGGACATCAAGCTTACTCACTGTAATCAAAAGATATGTTGGGGAAAATATTAAGAAAATAATGTATTTAGTTCTCGAGACTTGGGAAATGGAAAATAATTTCATCTATTTAGGATCAAGGATGACAAACTTGAGACAATGTCTACAGGCTGATTTAGAAAATGATGAGGAATTTTATAAAGGATTTGTTACCACCTTTGTTATGAAATTATCAAATAGGAGAGAATTAAAAGGAAAAGAAGAAGACTTACCCTCCCCGGTCCRCATTAAACAATTAAAGGCATGCCATATTAAAATAATTAAATGTTTAAAAGAAATATTAGTTGATCTAGACAATTTAAGTGTCAAAAAGGGAGAATTGTATCTAAAATTAGTTGAGTTGGATATAGATGGAACAACCAAATAAGTTGATGACCAAAAGATAATTTTAAATTCTATTTTTATGACTAAGGAGCAGTTTGAAAAGAATTTAGAATCATTGAAATATGCATTGGTTGAGAGATTTAACAGTTTAACAGAGTATTCAAAATTTGAAGTAGAAAGTTGGTTAGTCAATTATGTAAACAATAATGAATACATAGAAGACACATTACATCAAAGTTCAATTGACTACTTAGAGATAGAGGATTCATTATTTGACAAAAAAATTCAGGCAAGAGGTAATTGACACACCAATGAGGGATTACATTGAAAATTGGTTAAAGCAAGCTTTAATCAAAATAAAAAAATAAAAAAAAAGATAAAGAAATGGAAGTTACAAACAATCAAATAATCCCAGCAAAGGAAAATACAAAAGGCACCTCGACAGACAGATAGAAGGAGAGATAAGTACATCACAGTGAGTAAACTGATCAAATCCTTCATAATTTCTCTATTCTTTTTCTCTTCTCGTTCAGGAATAATCCAATTGTGTCTTGCCATTCCTGAGAAAACATAACCGATTTCCGATCCCTTCTTTCTTTCTTCTTTTCAGGTTCATCCATGTTCCACCTTTATTTTTTGGTCCACGGGAGCCCCATCCCAGTCCATTTGGATGAATACTATTTTATTTTATTAACAGACTATTAAAGACTATTATTTCTTGAACTCCCAAGAGAACTGTTTTGGGGTGTAATTTCAATTACTTCTCAAACTCTAAGTTATTGAGCATGGGATGTTTGATGTGCACCTATCATATTTTCTCCTATTTTGAATGAAATAATATTTTAAAGTTATATCAATTGTGTACCTTTTTCTTTCCTTATTATGAATGTGATTAAAATTATGATATTATGATGGATGTGAGAATTATATTATTTTTCATGTAATGGTTATTTTATTTATGTACAATATTATGCATATTTTGTATTTTGGTCTTTGAAGTTTCATGGTCCTCTTATCATGAATTCTCTTTGTGAATATTTTATCTTTCAATCAATACTATTTTATATTTTGTTGAGCGATAAAGATTTTGGTTTCTTTTAAGTATCCCCTATTTTAATATTTCAATCATCAAGATAAATCTTTCATCCAAATAGGAGTACCACCTCTATAAAAATGCAGGGGGATTAATATCCTTGCGATATTGTTGTTTGGATCTTGACCAATCTAAACATCAACAGAAGGCCATGCTTTAACCTGGTGGTAAATTCGTATAGAAACACTTAGGTTGGATGGTGATCCGCCAAGAACTAGGTAGGATTAATTCAAAACCCTCATCAAGTCCCAATTCTATCCTATCGGTAATATAAAGGACCAATGTATATGATGGCACTACTTAAGGAAAATGAAAGGACAAAGTGTACATGAGTACACCACTAAGTTTAGAAAGATGATAATGATGTTGGGAATCTCTCCCAAGAACCCATATGTATTCCTCAAGTATCTGGGGGGTTTATATAGTCATCTACGAATGAATGTGATGCTATTCAAGCCGAGGACAATGGATGAGGCATGTGCACAGTAATAGTACTTGGAAAACATAGGCCAAAAGAAAGGGTATTCAAGCGGTTCCAAGCAGAAAGATCATCATGAATATTCCAAGGAGGGGAAGAAGAAGTGGAAAGGGGAAAAAGATAAGAAGAAAACAAACACTACACAGCAATCAAAATATCTCAACAACCATTGCAGTCATTGCAACATTTATGGACACACCAAGGAAAATTTCTGGAACTACATCCATAGTTGAACCTGAAGAACCGCAAGAAGGACGGAAAGGAAAAGAACCTTCTAGCCATAGATTCAAGCAACTAGGTTGAAAGTAG
>JASDQU010172490.1:1853-16447 GCA_032191745.1 Picea mariana
TTTGTTTGAGTTATCTCTTGGCATTGTATTGGCTATCTATATTAAGGAAGTTTTTGCTGGGTTTTCTCCCCCATGAGGGTTTCCCAAGATAAATGATGTGTCTCTTGTGATTGTGTATTTCTCAGCAATCCTATCTATGCTATTGTTATCTAGTGAAATGAAAAGAAACTTAATAATAGCTTAAACCTTAACAACAATAGCTCGGGCTCGGACAAAAATAACCACACCACTGTCGACAGTTGCATTGCAACTTGGATAAAGAATCACAACAATTGACCGAGACAAAAAGGGTTGACAACAATTGATACCCAAACTGGTGGTAAAAGCCCACAACAATAAAAATCAGAGCTCGTTGCACCACTGTTATCATTTTTCACAGAGAATCATCATAAAAATCCAAGATGACCGAGTCAATAACCAATGCATAGAATTTACAATCAATACCACCCATTACTTCTCTTAAAAATGCGAACATTTCATAGTAATCACAAAGAACCCATAACAAAATATTGACACTCAGTCGAAAACTCAAGGAAAATACAGAACCTGTGAAATCCTGAGCCACCATTTGATTCATAATATAGAGAGTCCATCATGGATGGAAAGAAAAGAGACATACCTGTGAAAAATCGCTTCAAATGAAGAGTTGGTCTGAGTTTTTCCCTTCAAAACCTAAAATCGCGGAGCTTCCACAACCAAAAGAGTAACAATACAACTATGTTAGGGTGATGGGATCAAGTGAGGTTTGGAGTGACGTGCAGTAAATGCACGTCACTTCCTCACCTGGCCCTATTCAATTTTATGTACTATCCAGAACATCAACCATTAATTTCAGCCATATAACATGTTGGTCCTAAGGTCTGCACCTAACTGCTAAAGGGCAGAGCTAGGCCACCTATCAATTTTAGAATTATTTTTCTTTGTCTTTTGTGGGTCAGTTAGAGGGTTGGTTTACCAATACAATATCAAGTTTGGGTTTTGAAACAGACAAGGATGAGGGTCCTCCTTGGCTAGTGGCACACTAATGATAGATAGTGAAAAACAAAGGTAAGAGCAAGGAAACACCACACCACTCTATGAGTAATTTGCTGCAAGAAGTATGATGCATAAAATATTATTTCAAGCATAAAACATGTATCAGAACGCAATCACTCCCACAGAAAAACAAGGCTTCGTCAGGACATAGCTGTAATCACAGGTTGCATGTTAATGAAGCCAATTTATACAATAGTTGAAAAGGAAAGAAAATCACTTAGCACAAACCAATATTGCATTCACGATAAGAAACACACATATAGATTAGAAAAAAACACTATCATCAAAAACACATTCATCTAGTAGAGACTTTTATCCATATGCAGAATAGGTCCATTCAAGATGATATATTGATTTCCTCTCCCCAATATTCGACCCTTAAAACATCCAAAAACTCCTTATTTAACAGATTTGCAGAGGCTCTCGTCCCTAGGGGACTGATACCTAATTCTAGTTTATTGACTGTAAGACAGACTCACTAATCTAACTGACATTGCATGGAGTTCAGCATGCGAAATCCATACTGGACTTAACCGACAACAAGGGGTTCTTATCACACAAAGAAGACCACTCGTTAATATAATCTAAGAAAATGTTGGAATTGATTGACTAAAACTGCTACTGTCTCTGAGAAAGACCTGGTGCATGCGTTGGAGGAGTTGAACTACAGAAATAGAATCGGAGTGGCAGACATGAGTGACGTGTTAAGATTTTACATGCTTGCGAGCTATCTAAGGCCACAAGAGATGATTGGTTGTGTTGACCCTGCTAACTTCCATCTGTGACTGGTTATGAACAGTCGGACATGGAGGCAGGCGTATAGGTGGAAAGTGGTGAGAGGTGATATGAGGGAGGTATTAGGAGTGTGGAGTATAGGTGGATGAAGAGTGGAGTGTGAGTGGGAGACATGTGTAATATAATGAGAGGTGGGAGACATACACAAGAGGAACGAGAGTGTGAGTGGGATCCAAGTGTCAGATGGTGGGAGGGGCGGTAGTAGTGAGTGGAGGTGAGTGGAGGATAGATGGCGCACGACGAGAGGGGAAGTATTGGGAGGAAACCCAAAAATATTTCGGAGGGGGGGGGGTCTGAAACCATGATGAGGTGCCATGTTGGGTAGGGACCGCAGCGGGGAAACCGCCATTCTGGACCCCCCTACCCCGTTAAAGGTAGAACGATCGGGGGGAGGTCTGAAATGAAACGAGGATCATTGATTTGGAGATGGAAGATGTTGCCGGTGGAGATAATCATGGGCCTTAGGCACTCCATGACAAAATTTCATATCTTCATTCTTTTAACCCGAACACCACGAAACTGTTGATCTGGAGATGGAGGCCAGATCTTCACCGTTGAAGATCGATCCTGTCACTGCATGCGTTCTGAGCCCGAATGGAATGTCCTGATTGGTTGCCTTTTTTGTGGAAGCTTACTGTGTTTTCCACTAGATTTTTCAATTTTGGTGATATCCTGCACACACAAAGACTAAGGTGGACTTGTTGTATGCTCTGTTAGTGATAACTTATGATGATTGAGTATTCCAATTTCAAACTAGAACATGTGATCCTCACTCAAGAAATAAAAATTGATGGTGAAAAATGCAAAGGTGGAAATGGGCCATGAAAATAAAAAAAGGTGGATAGGATAAACAGGCAACAACAAAACTCAACATTGATGGAAGGATAAGGTGAAAGAGAAAAAAAGGGAGTGTAGACCTAGGTAACAACATTGACTCCAACTGGGGATAAATTGTCCCTGTGAGGTGTTGAGAATCGTATATCTTTTCCTTAAGACTAAACATCTTCTATTACCTTCCATTACTTACCTATGTTTATGTCTGCTAATAGTGTGTATTTGCTACCGTGACTCAGCCATGCATTTTATTGAACTGAAAATTGAAACTACACCCTAGTTCCTTTGTTGGGATATGGAGTCTTTATTTACACACAACTGCCTAATCAAAAACAAAAGGAAAGCATCTACGGTACAAGAGGGACCTTCCCTCATCCTAAAAAAAAATAGTGTTTCAGGATGCGCCCATTTATTGGGCCTCCAAATATCTCTACATCACCTAGATTGTGTAAGATAAATGTATTATTGTCCAGAACTTCAACCACCTTAAAGGGGCCAAACCAGAGGTTGTCAAATTTACCATGCTTGGACTTGTCATCCCTTCTGGCATCCCAGCTCAAGACCAAGTCACCTTTATGAAAAATCTCCTTCTTGGTTTTCTTGTCAAAGGATGATTTGATCTTGCTCTGGTATGCTTTATTCCTCTTATCCAATGCTTCTCTTCTTTGTTGAACTTCTATAATCTGGAATATTCTCCTTTGGATATCATTGGGCTCCTCAATTTATTCATGTAAGCATTTTAGGACTGGTATACCAAGTTGAGTGGGGAAAAAAATAACTATTACATAAACAAGTTGGAATGGTGAGGTTCCCAAAGACCTCTTGGGGCTGATTCTGTCAACCCACAAAGCATACTTGAGTTTAGAGTTCCATGGTTTCTTGTTTTCAATCAACAACTTTTTGATAATCCTGATGAGATTTTTATTTGATGATTCTGCCAGGTTGTTTCCCTAAGGGTAATAGGGTGTGGAATGTGTCAAGGAAATGTTATGACTTCCACATAAGTCAATCATGGATTTGTACTTGAATGCTTGGGCATTTTTTGTTACTATCTTGATGGGGCAACCAAATCTAGAAAAAAATATTAGTTTCTAGGAAATTCATGATTACCTTGTCAGTGGAATTCCTGGTGGGCACAACCTCAATCCACTTGGTGAAGTAGTCAGTGGCAGTGAGGATCCAATTATGTTTTCCAATGGAGGGTGGATTTATCTCTCCTATGAAGTCTAACCCCCATTTCTGAAATGGACCACTGGCAGTGATAGGTTTTAGGGGTAGTGATAGTAACTTATGTTTTCCTGCAAAAATCTAATATTCATCGCAGGCCTTGACATAAACAAATACATCAAAGAAAAGGGTGGGCCAATAGTACCCTTCCCTTACAATCTTGAGAGATGTGGCCTTCCAATGTTGGTGTTCTCCATGCACTCCTCTATTCATTTTTGATGTGACTTTTTTGGCCTCATTTTCATCAAGGAATTTTAACAGGATGCCAGCAGGGTATCTCCAATACAAGTTTTGGTTTGAGATGCATAATTTGATAGATTTCAATTAGAGAGACCTAGCCTTTGTCTTCTTCACATCTAGTGGACATTCAAAATGCTACAGAAAATAGATGATGTTTTTATACAAAGGTGAAGAGGAGTAGTTTTCAAATACCTGTAAGATGTCTTGTCCAAGCTATATGATGGGTGCATCTTATTGGGTGAAGATTTGATGCAATTCTAGCAACTTACAATTTTATTATGATAGAAATATGGCCAGTCCTTGCCCCTTGATCATCTTGGTGGGATTTATGCGTAGGTCATGCTCCAATAGTTTGACAATCCATTTTCCCCTTTTTCCCTCACTGTCTGGCTGGACTAGAATATCTTTGACAGTACTGCTAGGAACAAAAGTTGTTATGCTATATTGTAGCACATAAACCCTGAAGGATTTGAGTTCTTAGACCATTTCATAAGCCTGCTTCTCTAATATATCATACTTCATCTTAGCAACTCTGAGATCTCTGCTGAAAAAGGCTATTGGTTGTTCATGCCCTTCTTCATTCTTCTGCAGTAATACAACAACAATGGTTTCTTCTGAAGCAAAGGAGAAGATGATGAAATCTTTGGTATAGTAAGGATTGGCTAACACAGGGGCTTCAACTAAAGCCTGCTTGATCATTTGGAATGTTGATTTTTCCTTCAAGGACCATTTTATCACAACATCTTTCTTCAACATATTAGTAATAGGCTTCAGAATTTCAACAAAATTTGGCACAAAACGTCTGAGGAAGTTTATGTTACCAATAAAATACTAGACAACCTTTATATTTCTGGGGATCTCAATCTCTTGAATGGAACAAACCCTCTTTGGATCTATTTTTATACCTTCTGCTGATATGATGTGGCCCGAGAGATTTCCTTCTAGCATGACAAAGTGAGACTTCCTAGGATTTAGGGATATCCCATACCTCTTTCATTTCTTGAAAACCTACTCCAAATGTTGCAAATGTTCATCATCAGACTTGGAGAAAATGGTTATGTCATCCAAGTAAATGACCATAAATATGTATTTCCCCCCCACAAAAGCTATGTCCATGGCCCTCTGAAAAGCGGCCCCTGTGTTCATCATCCCAAAGGGCATCTTGTCATACATGAATGTTCCCCATGGGGGGGTGAATGTTGTTTTTTCTTTATCCTCCTCACACATTTTTATTTGGTTATAACCAGAGTATCCATCTAAAAAGGAAATTTTGTGTGCACCTACCACCCTCTGTAAAATATGATCCATCTTTGGGGGGGGGTAATTGTCCTTCAGAGAACACTTGTTGAGATTTATGAAGTCAACACACAATCGTATCTCCCCATTTTTATTTCTTACAGGTACTAAGTTGGCCACCCAGTTTGAGTACCTCAATGGTACAATAATCTTGGCATCCAACATTCTTTTCATATCTTTCTCAATTATGGACATTAACATGGGATTAAATTGCCAAATATTCTGTCTGAATGGCTTGGAGCCAACCTTTAGAGGGATCTTGTGTTGGATGATGTCAGTGTCAAATGTCTTCAAATATTCATAGGGCCATGCAAAAACATCAACAACATTTTTTATGAGACTGACATACCTTCCCTTTTGTTCTGCAACTATTTCTTTGGACAACTTGATGATCTTGGAATTCTCAGTGGTCCCAATATTGCAATCTGTTATCTCTTCTTCTTGATTCTTTATGGAAGCTCCTATGTAAACATAATTACTGTCAAACAACTTTTCCAATGGAAATAGTCCTCTTGGAATGTGATTGGTTTTCAGCTCCATAATGAATCAAGAAGAAGAGATAACAGATTGCAATATTGGGACCACTGAGACAAATATTCATAGGGCCATGCAAAAACATCAACAACATTTTTTATGAGACTGACATACCTTCCCTTTTGTTCTGCAACTATTTCTTTGGACAACTTGATGATCTTGGAATTCTCAGTGGTCCCAATATTGCAATCTGTTATCTCTTCTTCTTGATTCTTTATGGAAGCTCCTATGTAAACATAATTACTGTCAAACAACTTTTCCAATGGAAATAGTCCTCTTGGAATGTGATTGGTTTTCAGCTCCATAATATCATGACCATCTATTGTCTTCAGAAGATGAGATGTTTGTTGATCTTCTAATTCCTCACTTTCACCTTCTTGATTTTTTTGATCAATTGAGATATTAGAGAATTCATCAATGGTGTGTATGAATCTCTGTAGCTCTAGATCATCACTAAATACTTGCCAGTGCTTTATGTTGTCTAGTATGGTTTTTCTATGCCTAATCTCCACCTGATATTTAATATTTGGGCCAATGGGAGGCCTGAAAGTGCTGGCAGCTAGGGCCATAGAATCCGCCTTCTGATTCTGCTCTCTAGGAATGAAGGAAATGTTAAATCTAAGAAATAAGTTATCGATCAGATCCCATACCTCATTTATGTATTGCTTGAGCCTCTATTTTTTATCTTGGTATATGTTCCTCACTTGATTGATGACCAACTCAGAATCACCAAAAATTGCTAAACAGTCAATGGCCATGTCTTTGGCGGCCCTCAATCCAAATACCAGAGCTTCATATTCAACTATATTATTATTAGTTTCAGACTCTATCTTATAAGAGAGGGTTATTATTTCTTCTGAAGGGGAAATTAGGAGTATACTTGCACCTGATCCTTCCTTTGATGAAGAGCCATCGAAATACATCTTCCATACCTTGTTTTGTTGACCTGTCAGTGGCTAGTCTTTGCACCGGTTAACTGATATTTTAGGTTCATCATCATTTAAATGAAAGATAGATGAGCCAATCTCATCCTCGACAACATAAATTGGGTGTTTGATTGGGTTCTGATGGTCACTGACAATGTAGGATAACCTTATCTCCCTGTATAGCCTCATATGTTCACCTCCAAACATAGGAATGGTGGCATAAGTGAGGTCCATTTGTAATGACCCTCCAACTTTCTTAGCCCAAGTTCTGCATAAGAGCGTACCAAAATTCAGGGGAATGTCTACTACAACGATATCCATCACTACACTCTTCATTGGTAATTGTGTCAAAGAAACCATAATATCATTTATCACTTCGAGACATTTTACTTTCTTAGAATCAAAGGAGTACAGGTCTTGGTAAGGTTTGGTGATCTCCAGACCTAGTTCTTCCATAACGAATTTAGGCATGACATTGTGAGAGTCTCCTGAGTCCATAATGTTGAAATAATGTAACTGCGAAGTGTATTCTTATTATTATCTGATATATTATACATTGGATCAATCCCCATTGTGGATTGATCATGTCGTCTATTGTAATAGGACCAAATCCCCTTTTGCGGATTGGTCAAATGATAATTATAATAGGCAAAATAAGAAGTTGGCCCCAACATATATTAAAGAGGCCCCATAATATATTAAAGGTGGTTATAACCACCCAGTTTGAGAAGTTGGCCCTGCCAGTGAAGAGACACTTCACACATGCCAGTCTTGTATAAATAAAGAGGCCAACGCCTCACTTAGACACACAACTCACTTGCTCATTTGAGAGACAAGTTTCATAATTGCAATTGGAGAAGAAAGAGAGAGAGTGGCGCATCTTTGGGAGAGGATCTTCTATATTATCTTGAGTTATCTCTTGGCATTGTTTTGGCTATCTATAATAAGGAATTTTTGTTGGGTTTTCTTCCCCTAGAGGGTTTCCCAGGATAAATGTTGTGTCCCTTGTGATTGTGTATTTGTCAGTGATCTTGTCTTTATGTTGTTGTTATCTATTTAAATGCAAAGAACTATAATAATGGCATAAACATTAGCATGGTATCAGAGCCAAGCTGAAGAGAGCATCTTTCGCAAGAGAAAAATGTCACTATTGTCTTACATGCAAACTAGGGATTTTTGATGGTGAAGATTTTCAGCCCCAAAACCATCTAGAAAAGTGTGCCCTCCCTCAAGGATTACTTTGGCTTCATCAGCGCACCTTTTCAGTGGGTGGATTTCCCGGGAAGTGAAACCCTAGTTTCACAAAAGTACTAGAAGTACCAGAAAACCAGTGAACCAGAAGTACCAGAAGTACCAGAGTACCAAAGGTACCAGAAATCCACAGATCAAGTTTGGAAGGATAAAAGTTGGATTTTCTCAAATCCAAGCACACCAGGCTACTCGCTTCAGCCAAGTGCATCTCTTGGTAAGTTCAAAATTTGATTTTGAGCACTTTCATTTTTGGTCATTTTCCTAGCTCCAGGTAAAAGATGTCTGCAAGAACAAAGCTTGATGACAAATTGGAAGGCATGGAAAACTTATGTGCCTAGAAGTATAGGATTGGTCTGATCCTTGCAGAGAATGACCTAGCAAGATTCATCAAAGAAGAAGTGTCGGAACTCGAAGATGCCACAGAGAAAGCAAAGCATCAAAAGGACACAATCAGGACCAAAAGAATCATTGCAGATTCAATCAAAGACCACCTTATTCCTTATGTGTCATCAAAGAACACTCTGAAAGAAATGTTTGATGCCCTAAGAAAACTGTACGAAGGAAAGAACATAAATCGGAAGATGAATCTAAGAACTCAACTAAAGAATACGAGGATGCAGAAAGGAGAAACGATCCAAGAATATTTCTCTAGAATTTCATAATTCAAACAACAATTAGAAGCGATTGGAGACACCATAGATGAAGACGAGCTCATAATGACAACCCTAAATGGTATCACAAGACCTCAGGATGCATTCATCTAAACGATATGTGCCAGAAAGGAGAAACTAAAGTTTGATAGTCTATGGGAAGAATGCATCCAAGAAGAAACAAGAGTAGCTAATCGTGAAGCGCAACTAGAAAGAGATGATGATCAAGCCCTAGCTACTCACACAAAAAGAGGAAGGAAGAAACCCTACTTCCACAAGGAGACTCATAAAGAACCTCAATCGCCAAACAAACTCAATAATAAAGAATCTCATCCAAGGACATTTCAGAAGAGAGGACAACAAAGGGAAAGAGACTACTCATTTGTACAATGCTATCATTGTGACAAGATGGGACAAATTGTGAAATTTTGTCCAGCCAGATGATAAGAATACAAGAGGAAACATAAGAAGCACCATGCCCATGCATTCGAAGATGAAGAGCCACCTGCAAAGATGATAAGAGAACAGATCAAAGACTATGTCTTAATCTCGGCCCTCTCAGGATCGGTAACACATGGAGAGGACACATGGCTCATTGATGTGGTGCCTCCAAGCACGTGACAGGTCAGAAAAACATTCTCTCTTGTGTTTCAGAAAAGAAGTTTTCTCAGAAAGTGACACTTGGAGATAATTACCAATATCCCATCAAGGGAGTGGGAGAATCAAACTACAAACTGAATTTAGGGAATTCATTAAAAATGAAGGACATACTATATGTACCAGGTTTGAAAAAGAACCTACTCTCCATTTCATCTTTAGAAAAGAAAGGCTACAAAGTTTCCATTATATATGGAGAAGTTCTTATGTGGGCTAAAGGAGAAACCATAAATGAAGCAATCATCATTGGAAGTGAAGAAAATGACTTGTATAGACTAAAGGGTCACTCAGAAAATTCAATGGCCCACGCCATTGAAAACTCATGTGAACTTTGGCATAGAATATTAGCTCACATAAACTACAAGGCTCTACCATACATATGCAAAGTGGTCACAGGTTTACCAGAATTTAAGGTCAACCATGAAGGCGTATGCAATGGATGGGCACAAGGGAAGAACATCAAGAACCCTTTTCTGAAGAGAGACAACAAAGAAGAAGGAGTCCTAGAACTCATTCATTCAGATGTGTGTGGCCCAATGCCATTGGCCTCCATTAGCGAGTATGTATACTATGTATCATTCATTGATGATGGTTCTCGTAAGACTTGGGTATATCTCCTGAAATCTAAAGATGAAGTGTTCAACAAGTTCAAGGAATTGAAAGCCTTGATAGAGAATCTTTCTGAAAGAAAGATTAAGATACTCAGGTCAGATAATGGAGGAGAATACACCTCAAAAGAGTTCTTGAACTTCTACAGAGATGTTGTGATCAAGAGGGAACTCACTACTCCCTACAATCCCCAACAAAACAGTGTAGTTGAACGAAAGAAAATAATGATAATGGAAGCTGTGAAGACTATGATCCATGATCAAGATCTTCCTATGTGCTTATGGGCATAAGCAACAATGACAACTGTTTATGTGCAAAACCAATTATCCCATAGTGCACTTGGGTTCAAGACCCCAGAAGAGATGTTCACTGACAAGAAGCCAGAGGTAAGCCATCTCAAAATATTTGTCTGCCTATTATTTATTCATATACCGAAAGAGAAGAGAAACAAGTTGGAACCTTCAAGAAAGAAGGGAATATTTGTGGGATACTGTGAGGTCTCCAAGGCCTTCAAAATTTATATACCAGGTCACTGCCACATTGAGATCAGAAGGGATGTGACCTTTGATGAAGATGCAGTGCTCATGAAAAAAAGAAGATGAAAGCTTGAAGAAGTATATGAAGAGGAACCTGTAATCCCCAAAACTACAGAGAGGGAGGTTCCCAGAGCCGCAGAACCAGTGAGGGAAGACGTAATTTCCCCTGATGAGGAAATTCCAGAAGATCATGATATAGTGGAATTTCAAGAACCACCTCAGATGACAATCCTCCATAAAAGAAAGCCAGCTTGGGCCAGAGAGCTTATTCAATATGGGGAGAAGTATGGTGTTCCCCAAGGAACCACGAGACAGGTGCAAAGACCAAATCCATTTTCCAGTTATACGGCTTTGATGTGTGACCTCCTAGAGAAGGAGCCTACCAGCTTTGAAGAAGCCTTTCATATGAAATAATGGGTAGATGCCATGACAGAGGAATACCAATCCATAATCAAGAATGGTGTATGGGAAATAGTTCCTAGACTGAAGAGTAAAGATGTGGTATCCTCCAAATGGCTCTTCAAAATAAAACATGTTGCTGACGGAAGTATTGAAAAATATGAAGCAAGATTCGTCGCTCGGGGATTTTCTCAAAAAGAAGGCATTGACTATGAAGAGACATTCGCTCATGTATCCAGATACACTTCGATCAGAACCATCATAGCCCTTGCAGCTAAGATGAAGTGGAAGTTACACCAAATGGACGTAAAGACAACCTTTCTAAATGGTGTCATCGAAGAGGAAGTGTATATAGAGCAACCTCAAGGACTTGAAGTTGAAGACAGGACGTCTCATGTCTATAAATTGAAGAAATCCTTATACGGATTGAAGAAAGCTCCCAGAGCTTGGTATGGTCATATAGACAGTTTCTTGACGAGCTTAGGCTTTACCAAGAGTAAAGCAGATTCTAACCTCTACTTCAAGGTTATGAACGATGACCCAATGATATTATTTCTATATGTGGATGACTTATTCTTAACTGGAGAAGAAAAGCTCATCGCTGAATGTAAGAAGAGACTTGCCTCAGAATTTGAAATGAAAGACCTTAGCCTAATGCATTATTTCTTAGGTCTTGAGGTATGACAGAGTCCAGAGAGAATCTTCCTTAACCAAGGGAAGTATGCAGTCGAAATCCTGAAGAGATTCGACATGTTGGAATGCAATCCCATGAATACACCCATGGAAGGGAAACTAAAGTTGTTGGTCGATACTTTGTCAGAATCGATTGATTCCACCTTGTACAGAAAGATTATTGGATCACTAATGTACCTGATGAACACCAGACCAGACATTTGTTTTGCCATGAACACCTTGAATTAGTTTCTGGTAGAGCCCAGACATGTTCACTTTGTGGTTGCAAAACATGTGATGAGGTACCTTAACGGTACATTAGATTGTGGTCTCAGTTATGACGGAGATCATGATTTCACATTGAGTGGATACACTGATTCAGATTGGGCAGGAAGCATTGTTGACGAGAAAAGAACTTTTGGATGTTGTTTTAGTTTGGGATCAGCCATGATCTCATGGAAAAGTAGGAGGCAATCCATCATTGCTCTTAGCACAGCAAAAGAAGAATACATTGCTATGTGTTCTGCTAGCTGCGAAGCTATATGGCTTTGAAAGTTGTTGACCGGTCTAGTTTCCCTAGAGATGGAAGCAACCTTGATCCTATGTGACAACCAAAGACGCATAAAGATGACAGAGAATCATGTATTTCATGATAAGTCGAAGAACATAGATATCCGATATCATTACATATGTGACATGGTGAAGAGAGGAGCCATAAAGCTCCAATATATTAGCACGGATGAATAGGTTGTTGATGTGTTGACCAAGCCCCTATCTCGTGTAAAGTTTGAGTACTTCCGAGATAAGCTTGGCATAGTCCGAAAGGACCTTCCTCGAAAGGGCAAGTAGTTGTTGTCATGAGATAGTACCCTGCTTCCAACCTGATGGTTGTGACGTAAAGTAGGACGTGTTCCTTGCTTCCGACCTTATGGTTGTGATGTAAAGCAAGATGATGTGATATGACTAGTATTATTCTTCCGGTTGTACAGCTGCGGCATAAAGAAAGTCTAGTACCCTGCTTTCGACCTTATGGTTGTGATGTAAAGCAGGACATATACCTTGCTTTTGACCTTATGGTTGTGACGTGAAGAAAGAAGATGTGATGAGACTAGTACTGAGCTTCCGGCTAGATAGTTGTGACGTAAAGCAAGTCTAGTATCTTGCTTCTGACCTGATGGTTGTGACATAAAGAAGGACGTATACCTTGCTTCCGACCTTATGGTTGTGACATAAAACAAGATGATGAGATGAGGCTAGCACTATTTTTTCGAATGGATAGTTGTGACGTAAAGCCATTCTAGCATCCTTCTTCTGACCTTATGCTTGTGACGTAAAGCAGGACGAGTATCTTTCTTTCAGCTTTATTGTTGTGACGTAAAGCAAGACTATGAGACGAGACTAGAATTGTGCTTCCGAATTGATAGCTGTGATGTAAATCCATTTTAGTATGATGATGATGAGCCAACCTCATGTTGTGATGATGATGATGTATTAGTTTTATACTAATCCATATTGATGCAGATGATGATTGCATTCCTTTGAGAATGACAATGCCTGCCAATGAAGAAAACTTTCGATGATTTATATATATGCCAGTCAGTGCTCCAAGATGATATTAATGATGTTTCCCTCTTGATGTCGCTGATGATGCAGACCTCTCTCACACCTGATGTTGTTGAATAATACCCTTTCTGTTAAGGGGGAGTGTTGAAATAATGTAACTGCAAAGTGTATTCTTATGATTATCTGATATATTATTCATTGGATCAATCCCCATTGTGGCTTGATCATGTCGGCTATTGTAATAGGACCAAATCCCCTTTTGCGGATTGGTCAAATGATAATTATAATAGGTAGAATAAGAAGTCATCCCCAACAGATATTAAAGAGTCCCCAAAATATATTAAAGGTGGTTATAACCACCCAGTTTGAGAAGTCGGTGTTAATATTATGGTAGTTGCGGGAGGTATTTACCCCCACATGTGAAATTGACAAGAATAGAAGACTCCAGGAAGCAAGAGAAACCCTAATGAGTTGGCTAATAACCCTAGAAGCCTTGTCGGCTCAAGAAGAGAATTTATATTAGGCTATTAGCCTCCAAGAGAAGAAGTCGGCCAGAAATAATAATAATATACTGAACAGACACATACCCAGAAGGAGAATTCGGCCCCAACAAAAATGGAAGGATTACTATAAGTACAGGGCACCAATTCTCATTTGCAGCACTCTCAGAATTGCAGTTTCCCAGTTGGTCCGCACTGCAGTTGCAGTCTGGTGCAAAGGTTTGGAGGAGGGCAGCAGCAGCTAGTTCTCAGTATTGGATTGAATATCTCTTGGCTAGGGTTTGGACTATCTGATTAGATTTTTGTGATGCGCTATCCTTGGGGATTGATGCACTACTCTTTGTTTGGCTATCTAGCCTAGGGTTTTCTTCCAGAGGAATTCTTAGTCAAGGTTAAGGTGCTCGGAGGGAGGCTTCGACCTATGGTTGGGTGACGAAGGTATCGTCAATGGTAAAATGAGCACACCATCTTCTATATTCTAACAGGTTATGGGCCCACACCCCTTTAGTCAGCCTAAAACACTGGAAGGAAGCATAGCCGCTAGACATTGAGCTCGTTGAGGAACTGTCACTAGGGTTACTAGTAGGAGCAGTTTCCAGAATCACTGCAGCTAGGGCTACTAGTAGAAGCAATTGCAGAAACCCTAAACCTCTTGTCGAGGCACCTTAAGTGACGATATTGACCTAATCTCTGGATAGATCAGTGCACCCTTGCCTAGTGCATCTCCTAGTACACTCAGAAGGCCAAGACGTGAAGTTTGGATTTCTGGTCAAATCTAGGGTTTGACCAAGTTAAGCAAGCCATGACGAACTCTATGAAGTCTGAGAACAAGCTAGATGGAGCCTCTAACTTTAGAGAATGGAATACAAG
>JASDQU010172497.1:5189-20963 GCA_032191745.1 Picea mariana
GACCCAAAGTTGTCAAATTTGTACAACCTGGTAATATCATCAGCAATTCCAGTTGCAAGAACAGGATTAGGATCTTTTAGATCCTTGATTACAACTTGGTGAGGTGAAAACTCGACAATTTTACCTTCACCTGAATGAGTGATTTGATATACTGATAGAAGATTGCAAGAAAGACTTGGATCACATAATACATCATTGAAATGACCATTATCTACTTGAACTGTTCTATATCCTACAACACTAAGAGATCTATCATCACCAACAAATATTTTCGTGGTGTTACATTCATTTAGAACAGAAAATATGGCTTTATCATTAGCCATATGATAATATTCTCATGAATCAATAAGACACTCATAAGAAGAAGAAGTAGTAGTAGAATTTNATGACCATACTTATCACAAAAGTTGCAATGTCTGTTAGTATTCTTACTTTAAAATTTTTCTCCTTTGTCACCAGTAGGAGCTGAAGCTATCTGAGCAGGTTTGGGACCCTTATGTTGTTTGTTGTTGTAGCGAGGATGTTGCTTCTTGGGATACTTGGGTTTATCTTTCTGCTAGGAAACTAAGGATTTGTTGGAGGGACCTACAGTGTTGATCACTCCAAATTGTACAAGTTTAACTTCCTCTCGAATCAAAGAAGCACAAAAGGACTCAAGACTGAGTTTTTCATAAGATTCTTCCCCTAGAGGCTCTCTCATGGCATAAAAGGTAGATACAAACACAAAATATGCACTACCTAGCTTAGAAAGAATAAGATAGATGCAACACTCTTCCTCCATCTTTATCTTACATTCTTCACATAAAATTCTGAGGGTTTTAAACCTAGATAGATAGTCTCCAAGGTAAGAAAAATCATTTGGACTCAAGGTCAGTATTTGGTTTTCTAACTGTTGTGCTCGAATAATATTGAGTTTACCAAACACAGATTCAATCATGTCTCAAGCTTCTTTGCGGTCATCAATATCTTGAAGGTGGTACCTTAAATCAGGAGAGATGGAAATTTCGATTAGTCCACATGATTCGTCATTCCTATTATCCCACTTGGATTTTTTATCAACATCAGTGGGTGCTTTTTCCTTTCCCAAGGTAATCTGGTACAAGCCTTTACTTCTTAATAAATCTTCCATATGAGATTTCCATTGGAAGTAGTTGTTGATGGTAAGCAAGACAGTACTTGTAGAATCCGTATTAAATATGCATATAATGTGGATTTAAAACTGAAACTGATTATCTGGATAGAAATAACTCGAAAAGTTATGCGGCTTTAAAAAAACGGCACTAAAAAAAGACTTCTAATGTTAGATTTATGCCCTTTAAAAAAAAGCACAATCGGTAACCAAATGACCACGTGATTGTGTAAGTTTCTTTATGAAGTGACCCACTTTTATAAATAGAAGTGGGGATCACTTTTACAATGAAGTTAATTTATAACAGAAAAGTTGCGTGCAAAATAAGTAACTCTAAAATAAAATATTAAAGCTACTTATAGTGATTCACTTTTATACTTGAAATGAAATACACTTTACAATTTTAACATGAACTTTTTCAAAAAAGGTAACAAAAGAGATACTTGAACACAAGACCTCTTACTTAGTAAGGCAACTTTTAACCAAATGATCTAGCAAAACATATTGTAATGTTCAAAAGGAGGATTGTAGGTGTTGTTGTTGTTGTTGAAGACGGCCTTGGAGAGCGTGCTAAAAAAAAACTATTTTCACACAAGAAACAAATTCCGCTTCTTGATGACAATAAGGGTTAGATCTCAGTTAGCTTACCCAGAAGATGCACCTTTTCCTATCTGTTTTTGATTTTCCAAGATCTCACAGGGTATGGGGAAAAGAGAATACACAAATCTAAAAGAGTAGCAACCCAGAAATAAATAAAACAAAACCGAAATAAAACCAAAATATAACTCTGCAAAAATTTTAAAAAATGTGTATTCAAGCTTTATACCTCCAGATCTGACTATAATGGTCATATCTTGGGAAAATAGAAACATTTTCGAGTGAAACAAAAAATTTTCCTGACTGAAACGAGTGCTCTGAATGCAATGGAACAATCCTATCAGCCCAGAAATGTATGAAAATGACAAAAAGTGGAGATGAGGAAACTCAGCTTCACGATCTCGATCTTCAATAGAAGCGGGTCTTCAAACAGGCTCTGATACCATGTTCAACAACACAGGTATTCCAACAGAGGACTAACACCTTCAATAAACACTCACATAACTAGATCAAAGATCATCACACTGATGTTTTCACGTGGTAAAACCTCTACGGGGAAACATCCACAGCCCCAACCAATGCTTCCACTTTGAGCAATTTATTAATGCAAAGAAAAAGATTACAGAGAGATTTTACAAGATATTTTCTCACAATCGATCATCGGCAAATGACCCTCCATGCTCGTTAAATAGAGATCATGGACCAATTGGGTGTTAAGCCATGGATAAATGGTTGTTACGATTGGTGAGAGTCTAAACCATCAAATCAGTCTATGTCGAGAACATATCGTGACCATTGGATTTCCTAAATACAAATGCATATTAAAGAAACACACTAGAAAACACACTTTTACCTAATGACACAATAGACCAAGTAGATCTTACTATGGCCCACCTGTCTGCCAAGTCATATGCTGACTGTACCTACTGACTGGATGCCACTTGTCATGCTATCCTTAGTCCATGTGGCATATCCTGGGTGGTGCCAAGTGGCATCACCTGAGGGTGCCACATGTGTAACGTCCTTGACCATCAACCCCATTGTTGGGCAATGCTACTATGAGAAACATTCTCATATATATATATATATATATATATATATATATATATCATGCATTAAATCAAATTAAAACATTTAATGAAATTTAGCCAAATAATACAGAGTAATCACAATATTACTGCTAACATACAAAATTAATGGAATTAACAGTAATTCTGACATTCAATAGAATACATGATAATATTACAAGCATTGAAGAGATGCATTTTAATTGAAATTAAACACATAATGATACTTATCTTTGAAAATGTAGTAACTCCACCAACTACGTGCAGACCTTCCACGAACCTCCCAGCCTTAGACCACACTACTTATCATGCTAAGTAGTAGGTCACCCTTGAGTTGGGACCAAGCTCCACCCAGGGCAAGGGAATCCTAGACTAGGTCGAGGTTATAGGAAAACTACATAAAGCAACCAGAAGGATTCTCTCCAGGAGACTTCTTATGCCCACTACTCACAAAATCTCATTCCCCACATGCTTGTTCCACCCAAGAGTATACACCTTCACAAGAACAGTCCATCGATGCTTCACCTCCCTCTCCGGGTTTCGCCAATAAGCTAAATCTAGAATTCTAAGAGCCTCGTAGCTGGTGATGGACTCTCTCTGGGAGAAAAACCACTTCCCAACAGACTCTCTCACCTGGAGAGAGTTGCTCATAGGCCTGACAACCTTCCTCTTATACCATGGGGCCGACAACCTGCTTCTTCAACCAGTTTCAACCCAATTTTTGCAAGGTGAGGATGACAACAACATCAACTAGTCAATTCCACTCAGGCAACACAGAAGGCAACAACCCAAAGATAGTTCAGGTACAGACTCGACTCTGCAAGAGCGGATAGGCAGGGCTCACAGGATACACAGGTGACATGACTCAATCCATGGGTTTGCCACTGGTTTTTAGGGTGCATGGCAGGCAAGCCACGTAGAGGTCGAACACAAACTCCATGGTTCAGATAGAGGGTGTATCGACTTCTCAAGAAAACATCGCAGGCTTCGGGTTTCAGAGCTGTGTGAGGCATATAGAGATCAGATGCATCGGAAACATAGTTCAGACAACGAATGACATAATGGAGGATGAATCCCCATCACAACTCAATTCTTGGGTTAAATTGCATGTGCCTAGGCTGACACATGTCTCCCATGAAGATGCATGCACTCCATCAAGTATGCATTCCCTTTTTGCACACATTGGAGCTAGATGCGTTTCCTCTCCCAAGACTTATGATAAAAACATTTTTGTCACACGGCTTTGGAATAATAATAAAATATTATTCCCAAGGACTTAATTCCCTAATCTTAGCTCATTTTTCCAACCTTTCAGCCCCCTTTCCCTGACCCACCTTGTGGAATCTTAGTCCCCCGTCACTCTTTCTTCATGGTCAGTCTGCGCGTAGCAATGTTTAATATTTATTAATGTTCTGGATAATTACATATACAAAAACATGCTCCTGTCCTTTAATACTTAGGCTCTCTGGCCTAATATACACATAAGACCACCAACTTATCAATAATCGGCTCACCAACCTACAAAACATTATTCACAATTCATAGCATGATTACAACAGGGCTCATCCTTGGGGATATTACAATCCCCTCCCCTTATTTTTGCACTATCCTTAGTGCAACTTTTACACAACATCAAGAATATTTTCAAAATATTAAAAAAGATGCAGGTGTTTTTCCCACATAGCATCCTCATGTTCCCAAGTCATGTCCTTAATACCATACCAGGTCGATTAGACCCTTACAAGCCCTATGGCTCGATTCCAGAGTTGTTTTCTTTTTCGGTCCAATATGGCCACAAGATGTACTTGCAGGACACGTTCTTGCTCCACCTGAATAACATTCCAATTGATTACATGATTAGCATTAGGTATATATTTCTTAAGAAATGAAACATGAAACACATTATGTACAGTCATGGATGCAGGTAGGAAAAGCATATATGCAACTGTCCCAATCCTTTCTAGTATTTCAAATGGCCCACAAAATTTGGCTACCAACTTGGCGCAGTTTCCTAGCTTCAGGGAACTTCTATTAGCTTTCACTTTCAGGAAAACATGCTCTCCCACATTAAACTCTCTATGGGTTCTGTTTTTATCATCATAACGTTTTTGCCTGTCTTGGGCAACTTTCAAATTATTCTTAATTTTTAACATTTGTTCTTCCATTTCCTTGAGAAACTCTAGCCCAACTACTTCCCTATCAAGTGGATTATCCCAGCTTACTTGAGTATTGCACTTTCTGCCATAAAGTGCTTCAAATGGACTCATCTTCAATGATGCTTGATACCCATTGTTGTAGGCAAATTCTACCAATTGTAGGTAGTCTTCCCATTTAGATGGTTTGTCCATCAGATACATTCTAAGTGTGTCTTCTATTACTCGATTCACCCACTCTGTATGCCCATTCGACTCAGGATGATAGGATGTACTGAAGTTCAGATTCATTCTGAACCCCTTGAATAACCATTTCCAGAAATTTGAGGTAAATTTTAGGTCTTTGTCAGACACAATTGTCTTGGGAATTCCGTGCAATCATGCCACTTCCTTCGTAAAGATGTTGGAAACATCCATTGCCTTGTGAGCATTCTTTCACAGAATGAAATTGGAAACTTTTGTAAGCTTGTCCACCACCACCATGATTGAGTCATGCTTCTTGCCTGTTCTCGGCAATCCTGTGATCGAATCCATTTTCACTACCGCCCACTTCCACTCAGGAATGGGTAAAGGCTATAACAATCCTTTTGGGTGCCTGTGTTCAACTTTAACCTTCTGGCACTCCATACATCTAGCAATGTATTCAACAATCTCTTTCTTCATACCTGGCCAAAAGTAATGGCTCTTGACTGCTGTCATAGTATTTTGGTATCCAGGGTACCCACCATAAGGTACATTATGCATTTCTTTCAAAATTAGAAGTTTCAAATCCTGGACATTGGGTACATAAATTTTTTTCTTGTACAAAAGTAAGTATTATATCAGTTTCCAATTTATAATCTTCCACTCCTTGCAGTGTCTTTTCTTTCTTTAGCTTTGCTACCAATTTCTTATACTACAAGTCTACGCCTGCATATTCCAAAACTCTACCCTTTATATCGGTTTGATACATGCTAATGGGCATAGCATGAAATTCATGCACTCTCCTGCTGAGTGCATCGACCACTTTGTTTTCCTTTCCTTTGATATGCTTGATATCAAAGTCATACTCATAGAGAAACTCCAACTACCTACTTTGCCTAGAATTCAAGGTTGGATGATCAAACAAATATTTCAAACTGTTATGGTCTGTCCTCAGTTTGAACCTCCTTCCCATGAGGTAATGCCTCCATTTCTTTAGAGCATGTACTATGGCTTCCAACTCCAAATCATGAGTTGCATAGTTCCTTTCATTCTCTTTCAACTTTCTTGACTCATAACAGATTATGAATTCATTATGACTGAGGAATCCTCCCTGTCCTTCTTTGCATGCATCTATGCATACCACCAAATCCTCATGTGGGTTTGCAATCCTTAGAGTTGGAGCACTAGTTAATAGTTGCTTCAATTGCTAGAATCTTCTCTCACAATCCTCTGTCCACTGAAACTTCTTCTCCTTCCTTTGCAAGGAAGTGATAGGGTGAGATATCCTCGAGAACCCTGTGATAAAACTTTTGTAATAACCAGCTAGACCGATAAAGGATATGAATTCCGTCACATTCTTTGGTGCTGACCATTCTCTAATGGCCTCAATATTCTCAGGATCTACAACCATCCCATCCTTCGAAATAATATTCCCCGAGTAATGGATCTGCTCCTGATAAAATGAGCACTTGCTCAACTTGGCATATAGTTGGTGCTCTCTTAGCACCTGCAACACTATCTTCAGATGTTTTTCATGCCCTTCCTTCGACTTGGAATACACCAGAATGTCATCCAGGAAGACTATGACAAACTTGTTTAGATAGTCCTTGAATACACCATTCATCAGGCACATAAAAACAATGGGTGCATTCGAAAACCCAAACGACACCACCTTGAACTCATAATGACCATACCTTATTCTAAAGGCGGTCTTGCTTATTTATTCATCCTTTATCCTTACCTGGTGATATCCCGATCTAAGATCTATCTTCGAAAATATCTTTGCATCCTTCAACTGATTGAAGAGGTCATCAATCCTCAGAAGAGGATATTTTTTCTTTACAGTTACTTTATTCAATTGTCTGAAATCAATGCACAATATCAACATCCCATCCTTCTTCTTCACGAATAGGAGAAGGGCACCCCAAGGTGACACACTTGGGCGTATATAACCCTTCTTCAGAAGCTCTTCAAGTTGCAATTGCATCTCTTTCATCTCTGGCGTACTCATTTTGTACGGATCTTTTGACACTGGAGCTGCTCCAGACATCAAGTTTACAGAGAAGTCAATATCTCTCTTCAGGGGTAGTCCGGGTACCTCCTGAAATACATCCTCAAACTCTTTTAGTACCACATGATATTCAATCTTTAAAACCTCATCCTTAGATGCTTCCTCCACATTGGCTGCAAATAATTGACAGTCTTTTCTGTAGCACTTCTTCAGTTGCATTACTGAGATTTCTCTGATAGCAACAACTCTAGGAATTCCTTGGACTATTTTCTAATTTCCTTCCTCATCCAGGAAAGTGAATGCCTTATTACGGCAGTCCAAGATGGCATGGTGTTGGTCCAACCAATCCATCCCAATTAGACAATCATAAGAACCTAAAGGAATAACATTCAATCCAGCCTTTGTGCTCAGTCCATTCATGTCCATTGGACAGGACTTAACTAACTCAGTGACTTTTCTCTTGGTTCCTGTAGCCATCTTCACTAAACAAGACTTTTCATGTTTGGTTCTCAACCATTGCAAACTCTCCACCACTCTAGGATCTATATAACTATTTCTAGCCCCCGAATCAATTAAAATAGTAAAGGCATGGTTGTTGATCATACCTTCCACTTCAATCATGTGTGACTGATATTCAACTTTCTTGTTGTCTAGGGCTATGTAGATCCTTGGCATTCTACTGCCCATGTCTTCCATTCTTTCAAATTGTTTAACATTATGGACATCTCTAACTTTGCCATTTTTGCGGGGACAATATCTATACTTGTGGTTCCCTTGATAGCCCCAAAATTGAATGGGAGTCCGTTTTGGCCTTTGTTCCCCTACATCATCCATTATCCGCTCTCTAAACGATGGTTGTCCTTGAGGACTGTTCCTGAAAAAGGGTGGCTTAGTTCCCTTCTTCCTCTGATCCATCTGAAATTTCTTCTTGTCTTCCCAAGCCTTCCAGAAGGTAGGCTTCTCTCTTTGTTTCTCATATAAGCATTTCGCTCTTCTTATAGTTTCTTCCATGGTGTTAGGATCATCATATTGAATATTTTCACTAGTGGAAGGTGGAAATCCACTTAGATACCTCTGAATCTTGACAATCTCATCTTTGATGAACAAGGCATACTTCAACAATTCCAAAAGTCTTCGTTCGTATTCAACAATGGTTATGCTTCCTAGCTTGAGTTCAAATAACTCTTTCATATTTGTGTCGTAGTATCTTTTAGTCAAGTATTTATTCTTGAAATACCTCTTGAATTCTTTCCAAGTGATATCTTTCTCTCTAATGTGTTTCACCTGCACAAACTTATCCTACCACATGGATACTTTTCCTTTTAGTTGATACATCACTATTCTTCCTTCTGCATGAGAGGAATAATTTTGCAGTTGGAAATATTTCCTCATTCCAAGCAATCATGTTTCAACATATTCCTCCTTCTTATGTTCTCTATTAAACATAGGAGGCTTAATCTTGTTCATTTGTCCCTTCAGTTCATCTACTAGATGTCCTGTGCTTTCTGGTAGGAGATGGGATTGAACTACTGTGTGCCCTCCTCTTGGAGTGACCTTGGGAGTGATGATGGTGTTTACCAATGTTCCTTGATCTTCTTCCCTTATCAGGGGTCTTGTGACTCCCTATTTTTATTAAGTCACTCTCCTTATCCAACTTCTTTTTGTAAGGTCTCTTCCTACAAAGCCTTATAAAAATATAAACTTAATTATAAAACATAAATTAAATTAGATAAATGCTATCCTAACATCTTCACAATTTCATAACCAGCATATAACCATCCATCTTAATTAAATTTTATGAGCAGATCATAATAAATTATATAACACAAAAGAAAAATGAAAATACATACCTCTAACTGATGTTATCATTGTTCTGCAACTCTTCCTGATGCTCTGCTTGGTGCACTTCCCAAAATCATTTAACCACCTATCCAACTAGGAACAGAGCCTCTCCGGCTCCCTAGCTCCAAGATTCTGTAAGGATTCCTGCCCCCCAAGCCCAAAACTCCCAGCAATAGGTGCCCCCCCTTGTAACAGTCCTTCCACAAGCTTCTCCAGCCAAAACCCGTAATACAATCTTCCAATCTCCTAAAAAACAATATCCCCTCCCAATGCCCCAATACGGTCTCCTGATCTCAAAATAATGCTCCCTGCAAAAGTACCCCGCTCCCCGAGTGTTTTTACCCTTCATAAACCCCCTTTCCCATTCACCGCCTCTTCCTTTCATTAAGACTTACCCACCTTATCTCTCCATTCAATGCCAACCACCTTATGCCTCCATTCAATGCCAACCACCTTATCCCCTTCTCCTTAATGGTTCCATCCTTGGATATGTTAAGTTTTCTTTTAATAAATTAAAATTTATTAAACTTAAATTCATTACCCAAATATTTAATGAGTTAATTAATTAATTAATTAATCAATTAATAAATATACATTAAACAATTAATAACTCAGGATAATTAATTAATTAATTAATTAAACTTAATATACTTTAAACAATTATTTAACTATGACAATTAATTATTTAACTAGGGCTGTTACATACACCCACCCTTCAGGAAACTTTGTCCCGAAGTTAAAGTATTTTATGATACAAGGAAAAAGACACATGGTTCCCACATTCATAACAAATAACCGACATTATTAGTAAGTAAGCCAAGAAAACTCATACATACTAGTGTACATGTGCAAGAAATGCATGTGTAGCTAGTACATACAAGTCTTGTGCATGTACTAATAACAATAACTATCATCTCTATATTAATTTTTGTATGCATCCAATCCATTCAACAAGACTATTCATTTTATAAAAGAAAATAACCCAATCAAATGTTTGTGATTACATTTATCTAGCTCAACAATGTTATTTAGACAATTGTAGTTTAGTTAAGTAATTATGAATATTCATATATACACTTTTCTTTTCAGAAGGAAAAGCAATAAATTCCACCATAAGACAAATATCCATACACTCTCAACTATTTCTACTCATCCTTCCTCCATAACTTACTTCCATCTTCCATTCCTATCCTTCCTCTGCTAGACTATCTTGGAGCATCAACTATATTGACCTAACTCCAAATAGAGCCTGTAAGTGGAAGTGTCACTATCTTGACCAAGCTTCCCCAGTAGGCAACTGACACTCATCATCACACGTCTAGGGGAGCGTGAGCTAACACCGTCCTCCCATGACTCTAGGTTTCAGAGGATACATGGTGGGAAATGCCTCCACCCCTCCTAACATAACTAGGGTCCACACCCTATAATGGAATATAGAGTGGCATTGTGTTGCTGGGAGTTTTGTCATCATTTATTCGGTTTTGGGTAGTTTCACCTCCTGAAATCCTGCACTGATCCACATATCATAGAAATGTATCCAAACCAATATAATTTCACATACAAATATTCATACCGTATTGTTTCTTGGTTGGTGGTCATGACATCCACTTTCATCACCATTATCCCTTGGCTATTTCATAGCCCAATAACCTACAGATTAGTCTATAACACAAACTCATACATATCTATGAATTATCATCATGTAATTGCATACAACCATAATTTCAATTCGGTACTCGCGTACCAACAACTTTAACATCAAAGTTTTCAAGTTAGAAATAGATCTCATAATATCCCATAATTCAATTAACGACACCCATTCATAGAATTATCATTTACATAATGGATTTCATCATATCCAACATCATTCAAATAGCATTTAAACCTTCATAGGATTCACATTCACATAGTATATCGCATCATATCCTTCATCATCAATAACATTTAAACATTCATAGAATTTACATTCACATAGTAGATCACATCATATCCATCATCATCAAATAAAATTTAATCATTCATAAAATTTACATTCTCACAATATATCACATCATTATTCAAATATATTTAAACATTCATAAAGGTTCATATGTCTTAAAAGTTCAAGTGTATCACTTAATAGTTTCACTATGAATAGAAAATAAAGGTGTTTAGGCCTCAGGTAATCCTAGCTGTCTAAGTCAAAAGGTGGTGTTACATACACCCAACCTTCGAGAACATATTCTCGAGGTGCTCAAAAAAGTGAGGGATAATCTCGTCATAAGGTCTTGACATCCTCCCAAGTAGCGGATCTTGGAATAAACTTGTCCCACTAGACCTTAACTTGGTCTACAAAACAGTTCCTAAGCTGTCAGACTCTATGGTCCAATATGTGTAATGGTTCTACCGTGAGGGTTCCCATGTTCGATACCTACAATTCCTTCCAATTTAGTTTATGTGATTCATCAACAACATAATGACGTAGAACAGATACATGAAAAACATTATGAGTTTTATGCAAGTGAGGTGGTAGTATGAGATAATAGGCGACGGGTCCAATTTTCTCTTGGATTTTGAATGGTCCTATAAATTGAGGTGACAACTTTGTCCCCTTCCTGAAACATATGGTACTCTTATTAGGCCTGATATGAATGAAAATCTGATGTCCCACTTTATAACTTCGATCAGTCATGTGTGCATCCACATAACTTTTTTGTCTATTCTGTGCTTCCTTTAGTCTCTGTCTAATCTGAATCACTTGTTCCTCCATCTCTTGAATCCGTTCTGGACCAACTATTACTCGGTCTTATAACCTGTCCCAAATCAATGACGTTCTGCATGGCCTTCCACATAGAGCTTCGTAGGGTTGCATTCCGATGGAGCTATGAAAACTATTATTGTAGGAAAACTCTACCAAAGGTAGGTACTTCTCCCAATGGGTTTGATTATCCATGACGTACATCCTAAGCATGTCTTCCATGACTTGATTTACTCTCTTAGTTTTCCCATCTATTTCAGGATGACAAACTATGCTTAAGTTCAACTAAGTCTCCAACGATGACTACAAACTTGTCCAAAACCTATAAGTGGATCTGGAGTCCCTATCTGAAATGATCTTCTTAGGTATCCCATGCAAACAGATGACCTCACATACAAACATGCATGCCACATTAGTAACATCATAAGTGTCTCTAATCGGAATAAAATGAGTGCTCTTGGTTAACTTATCAACTATCACAAGAATGACATTGTGTCTATGAGATGTGAGCGACAACCCCACAACAAAATCCATAGAAATGACTTCCCACTTGGTCATAGGAACATCATGTAGTTGTAGGAGACCTTCCAAGTGATGGTGGTCGGCTTTCACTTGTTGACACTCTAGGCACTTGGCAATGAAATGGACTACATCACGCTTCATGCCTACCCAGAAGAAGAGCCTCCTCATGTCTGCGTACATTTTCTTCACACCCGGATGTGCACAATAAAGTGATTTATGGGCTTCCTTCAGTATGATGCTTCGAATATCCCCACTCTAGGGGATGTACATCCTTCCTCGATATCTCAATAGTCCATCTTCTTCCAGACTATATCCTTCATACTTTGGATCTAATTTCCTCCCATTCTGGAGGTTTGAGGTAACCTTTAAATACCAACTATCTCCAAGGAGTTGCGTCAACACACGTTCCCTCAAGTTGACCTTTAAGGGTACCAAGGAGAAGACACGTGGTCTCCTACTCAAGGCATCCGTGAGCACATTATATTTTCCCTTGATATAAGAAATACCAAAATCGTACCCACTCATGAAATCACTCCATCGCCTTTGTTTGGCATTCAGATACCTTTGAGTGAAGAGATGTTTTAAACTTTGATGGTCCGTTTTGAGCTCAAATTTTTTCGCCACTAGATAGTGCCTCCAAAGTTTCAGAGCTAGCATTACAACTGCCAACTCTAAATCATGAGTAGAGTAAAGCTCCTTGTATTTCTTCAACTTCCTTGATGCATAAGCTATCACTCCTCCATCCTGCATTAGCACAGCCCTCGACCCTTTCTTCGAGGCATCCATGCAGACTGTAAAGTCCTTTTCCATATCTAGCACTCTTAGAATTGACGCACTAGTTAGTAACCTCTTAAGCTTGATGAATGCACTATCACATTCTTCTGTCCATTCATACCTGACCCCCTTGCGCTATAAATTGGTGATGGGCTTCGATATTTTAGATAACCCTTCCACAAATATCTGATAGTAACCTTCTAGCCCCATGAAGCTTCTCACCTCATGAACATTTTTCGGCACTGGCCATTCCATAATGGCCTTTACCTTTTCTGGGTCCATAAAGATTCCTTTGCTGGAAATGATATGACCTAAATAGTGAATTTCCTTTTGGAAGAAGGAACACTTCGACAACTTCCCATACAATTTGTTCTCTCTAAGGCAGGACAACACCACTCGCAAGTGTTCCTCATGCTCTCTTTCCTTTTTGGAATAGATGAGGATGTCATCTACAAAGACTTGTACAAAACGGTCTAAGTACTTCCAGAATACGTCGTTCATGAGGCTCATGAATACTGTTGGCACATTGGTTAACCCAAAAGGTACTACCACGAACTCGTAATTCCCAAACCGAGTTCGAAAGGCAATTTTAGGAATATTGCCTTCCTTAATCCTTAACTGGTGATACCCTGATCGCAAATCAATATTTGAGAATATCGCTGCTCCTTTCATCTGATTGAAGAGATCATCTATTCGTGGGATTGGGTACCTATTTTTCACTGTAGCACAGTTCAAGCCTCTGTAATCTATACACATTCGTAAGGAACCATCCTTCTTCTTTACAAAAATTACTGGTGCACCCCAAGGTGAGACACTAGGCCTTATTAGTCCTAAGTCGAGTAACTCTTTCAACTGCATCTGCAACTCACAAATTTCTAGCGTTGTCATCCTATACGGAGTCTTGGAAATTGGTTCTGCACCAAGTTTTATCTCAATAGTAAAATCAAGCTCCCTCTCAAGAGGTAACCCTAGTAACTCATTCGAAAAAACATCTTTAAATTCTGACAATACCGGGTACTAATCCAAGGAAGGTCCTTTCCTTTCACTCACTTCTTCCACTACATAAAGTCAACACCCTTTCCTCATGCACTGTTTAACCTTCATAGTTGAGATAAATCATAGAAACACCTTTCTCCGTACAACATGGATCTCTATTGGCCTTTCTTCATCATCAACACAAAGCACCCTTTTTGCGAAACAATCTACCATATCTCGATGGGCTTCTAACCAATCCATTCCAATGATTAGGTCATACATTCCAAGGGCAGTGACATATGCCTTCAACCTAGTAGTACACACTCCTAGGTCTACTAGACAATTATCAATGCTAGGTCCTACCGCTTGTTTTTCCCCCAAATCCATCTCAACTTGTTTAAATTCGTCATGCTCGTAGGATGCCAACCCACTTTTTTCTAATGCAGATGGTGAAATGAAACTATCTGTAGCACCATAATCAAATAAAATTTTAACATTGATATGATTTAGCGTACCTGACGATTCCACCACCGTGGATTGATGTGGAAAGGATGATCTTGTACCTCCATTTAAGTTCGTGTGTTCCTCCGCATAACGTGCATTTTCGACTGCTTTTGCTACTGAAGACAGTTTCCACATCCGCACCATGGCCCTTATCTTAGGGTTTAACCCATAGACAAAAAGTTCCACCTGTTTTTGATCATTATCCATGTATGAAACATATTTGACCAATTCCTTAAACCTGATCTCGTATTCTTCTACGGTCCTGTTTCCCTGTACTAGAGCATGAAATTCTCCCACCTGTTGTTCCTCATAGTAAGTTAGTAGATATTTCCTTCAGAACCTCTCCTCAAAAAGTTCCCAAGAGACGATGTTCGGGGTAAGGTGCAATTGCCTCTCAAGGTTTCCCCACCAGTTCAGGGCACTGTCTTTCAACTGAAAAATTTCTATTTTCACCTTCAACATGGACACATAGTCTCTTAAGGTGAAACACCTTGTCATGCCTTCCAACCATGCCTCTGCATGTTCACTAGCACAACCCCCGACAAACTCTGGAAGTTTGATCTTCTGCAGTTCTCTAGTGATATATTCGGGTGGAGGCCCTACCCCTGAATCCCTTGACGCTTCTGGATTACCCATTCCAGATGGTGGGGGCTCCACTTCAATCCCTGCTGGCTAACACCCCTTTAACGTCTCATTTGTGGTCTCTAAAGAGCGCAGAATGAGAGATAATTCAAGCGATGTTGGTGGCGGCACTGGTGGTCTCTGCGTCGATGCCCCTCTTCCTTGATTTCCTCTCATCCTAACCATCCTACATACTTGAATCTGCATCAACCAAAGTTCGTTAGGGCGAGTCTAGGACATTTCACATTTGTGCAACTTAACTAGAAAATAGGGTTAGGCGTAAGTTTTTTTTTACTTGTCTGTAAATAGACATTACTCTCTTTAGGGGAAGTGGCTAGGTTAGGGTTAAAGCATCTAAGCTTGATTTCTTCGCCTAAGAAAACTATTATTCCTCTCGCCTGGTAGTTATGCTAGCACTATACCACACTAGCCTATTCCTCTAACTTACCTTCCTAGTGTGCATGAAACCCCTCCCTCTTGTCATGATTTAGGTCATTAAACTTTTAGTTTAAAACTAATTAATGTGATTTTGAACATACTTAATGTGATTTACTCTAAAATAGCATTTTTGAAATATATAAAACTAAATTAACTTTACTTCACCTTAAATTAAACTAATTAACTTTACTTTACCTTAAATTAAAACTAAGTTGACTTTA
>JASDQU010172498.1:0-10222 GCA_032191745.1 Picea mariana
GAAGGGACCCAAGTTCTCTTTCTCCTTTGTGTATCTTTGGATTTCATCAATCAGACCTGCCTATATATTGGTGATATTGTTCCATTGTCATTTGTTTTTAGTTTTGTTTCTAGCTCATGTTTTTATTTAGTTTTTGTATAATTCTTGTTAATAGCTTTACTGTTTTCTCTCTAACCTTTTATCATACAGCTTTCATGACTAGCAGAGCCCAACTAGGCATGTAAGTGCTCACTTTTTGCTCACACAGCAACGAGAAGAGTACAAACACTGACTGCATCCCACCCACGTCTCCCAACATGTATGAACTCATCGATGTTATCATCTATGTCGTTATCGATATCATAACATGCAGGGTTTGAAGCATTCTTTCTCATCTCCTCCTCATCTTCCTTATCACAAAGTATAGCATTATCAAAAACTAGGAGAGAATGGCAACCTAATTTTTCTTCTTGTGCATGAGTTTTGAAGACTTGGGTGTCTTCAACATGTATCATGGTTTCATCCTCAAGAACTACCCCTTCATCTTTAGTTGTGCAGCATGGAAGGTCTAATTCTTTCGGGGATTCCATTTCTCTTTTATTTCTTGAATCATGGGACACGGTGTCATTCGAATCCTGAAGTGGAAAGAAACTAACCTCATCTTCTCTTTGTTGTGCAGGAGAAATAGGTTCTTGGATGAACTCATCAGAGGGAGGAGCACGGGTCGGTACTTCATCATCTTGGTTAGGTTTTTTCTCCTTAATCACGTCCTCATTATGCTGGTTAAAAACTTGTTCCCTTCTTTCTTGGGGATGATCAGTAAAGGTTTCAAGGGAAACTAGTTTTATCAAGCTGAGAGTGTCCATGGTACGATCATTGGTTCTGGACAAGGAGACATTTCTCTCGATTCTAATGACCATGTTGTAAGCTTCTGCAAGTCTTTTTGGACCCTTTTTATTTAGGAGGAAGCTTAAATGCCCTAGAAGTCCATTGGTATAGGGATAGATGAGATACTTGCCTTTAGGATGATACCTTTCAGTAATGTGGTACAACAACCTCTGAAATCTAACCCCAAAATCTCTGATGGTCTCATGCTCTGTTTGTTTTATGCATTCAAGACCTCTCAGTAATGATTGGATATCTTCCATTTTCATAACCCACCTTGCAAGAAATATTTCTTCAAATTGGTCCATAGATGTGATGTTGGTAGTTGGAAGATTATCATACCATCTTCTAGCCTCTCCATGCAGAGTGGCAGAGAAGATTTTCATTACCAAGTCTTCAGCGTCATCACTGATAGGGTGGTACTGAAAGAAAGTCCAGAATTTACTCATGTGATAATCAAGATTTTCTCCATCGATGCCAGTGAATCTAGGGAGCCATTTTTTATACCAATGGGGCATTTGTCTAGGGTATCCTAGGATTTTTCTCATATCTAAAGGCTTGTATTTCCAAGGATCCCATTCTGAAGTCATTGTTGGCTTCGTCATTAGTGGAGTCGCCAAATACTTTTCTTGAAACTATCAAAAGATAAGGGAAAACACCCTAAGTGGAGTTTTCGGGTAAGCTTGTGAGATAAAGGCTCTAGACGCAAGGCTTACCAAAAATGTGTCGTCTGAGGAATTTTTGACTTAGTGTTCCCCGGAAACGGTGCCAAAATTTTATCACACAGTTTGTATCTAGGAGAAAAGGCTAAAAGATAGAGGGCCAAACTAGTGTAACAGGAACCTATCCCACCCAATGTCACCATGATGGGAAGGTTCTTTCTCTTTAGGGAGGTGAGGCCCAGGAGAGACGTCCCCAATGACCTATGGTTTTGAGGAGGCAAAGGATTGTTGGATAAAATAGTTGTTTCCCCCCTCACGAGTCACCACCAAATAGATAGTTCGGCTTTATAGCCAATAAAGATAACTGAAAGTAGTAACCAAGTAGAATCCCTACCCAAGAACAAAGAAACAATAAACTTATATATGAAGGCTTGGTTAGTACTTCATATATATATATATATATCAATGACTATCTGGTATTCAACATAAGCAATTTGAAAGTAAATGTTGACAAAGTCAATGTTTATAAAATAGCAATGAAAGATAATGTCACTTCACCAATAAATACTAGAACAATATGGCATTCAATGGAATAAAGGAATACTTAACTTAATTAATGCCTTTAACTACCGTTCAATTGCTCATAATGTAAAACATTGTTGCATTAAGATGTAATAACCAAGGATGAGGTCATCAACTTAGGGTTAGTAGGTTAGGGTTAGTGAAATTAGGTTTTTTGAAATTCAAGGGTTTTGAGAGTGTTTTGATCAAGGTCTTACTTCAATGATGGAGGTCTTAGGATCAATGCCTCAGCGTAGAATGGAGTCAACTTAGTAGAGGACGCAAGGGTTGAAGGAGGATGACTAAGGACTAGAGGGAAGTGTTTTGAGGTGCTACTATGGCAGAGCCTCAGAATCAAAACCCTAGGGGAGAGAGTCTCACTACAGTGTTGCTAAAGTAAGGCCTCATTCTCTCTCCTCCTTCCTTAGGTTGACTTGGAAAAAATGTCTAGCATAAAGAATAAAATCAAGACAAGAGAGTGTAATGAGGGAGAGTGTTGCTACATCAAGTCTCTATCATCAACCCTAGAATAAAAATGGCCCTAGGTGTAGATAACCTAGGCTTGGGACATCTCCTCCTTCTTGACCTCTGGAAAGCACGACTAGCCATAAGGGAAGAAAAGGAGAAGAGTGTAGCAAAGGCTATTCTCTTTCCTTCTTCAATGGCTGAAAAGTTTTTCTTTTAGGGGACTTGAGACAAGGACCTACTTGTGTGCTTGTCACCTAGGGTTTTGATTCAGAAAATTATAAATACATGTAAGAAAATAAGAATACAACCATTCAGTCAAGAAGTTTTGTAGAAAAATGCTTACAATTCATCAAGAAATAATCATGCAAACACTAGTTGTAACACCTTCCTTCAAGAGAAGCATAATAAATGCCAAAAAATGTCTTCCTTCCACAACTGTGCTTCACTATATCAACAAAATACCCAAGATAGGGCACAAATTTAAGACCTCCTTATGGAGTGAAATGAGTTATGATCATAAAATGAGGATCAAAATCCTCAATATATACTGTATCAATGACCTAATTTAGTTTTTAGGTCATAAAAAGACCGACAAGGCCATAATATCAAAATTATACTATTTTTACATTAAATTCTAGACTAAAACCCTAATCAAGAAAAAAGGTAAGATGTCACCCCTTCCTAGGGTGACATTAGCCCCTATCAGGGCAAATGTAGCATCCTAAAGCAAGATGTTAGCCCTCATTGGGCTCCTCCAAGCTTCCACATGTGCCAACTACCTTGTCCATATTCCAACATGCTCATGATGATGTCATAAGCCTCCTGGTGATGTCCCGGGCCATTTAGAGCCAACTTCCCTATGAAAGTGGGTCAATCCCCCTAGGCCAAGCAGTGTCAGGGTGCCTCTGGTGGAATGTTCTCTTCTTCTCTGGTGAAAAGTCTCTGATCATCCTCTACCCTATCTCCACCCCCTGATGGGGTCTCATCATCCACCTAGTGGGATCTTCAGCCCCATGGAGGTCCGAACTGATCATCTCCCCATGTGTACCGGTCCAAATGGTACCTTTCTGTCAGGCATGGTACTGCACATCAAAAGCTACGCCCTCCATGGGCTCATCAGTCACAGGGATCATAGCAATGTCAATCACATTTCATCATTAATATTATTAAACATATGCATAAAATCCCTAATACATCTGTCAATAGCTTAAATACATTACACAAGCCTACTATACGAATCTATAGGAAAAGAAAAAATGTTCTATTGGGATAGTGTCCATCGAAAAAGGTGATTTCCCAGAAGAAAACCTCATCAAAACCATGTTAGTGGGTGATGTGGTTAAGGGAATTCCAAGCATGTGGGTGCAGTGAGGGCCAAGGATGCAATGTCTTATCTGTGGGTGCCTTTGTAGAAGGTGAGTTGTACCTGTCATAGATGCACTCTTTCCAAGCCCATTCTTGCGTTTATTCTTTTATTGCTTATATTTTTCATTTTGTTCAAGAGATAATCAGGGGACATTGCCCTGGTGTGGTGACCAATGTTGGCAGTGTTACCCACAAGTACTTTCACAGAAATGAAAGGTTGGCTCGTGATGAGACCCTCTTTCCCTTGGCCATGCAGATAAGATTCACTACCCTGGCATGGTAACTAGCTGGTGGCAATGTCATATTGCTAGGTACCCATGGACCTAATAGGATGGCTCGTGATGAGACCCCCTATCCTTTGACTAGGTCTTTTTTTATTATTTTCTTTCGGGTCCTTCTAGTTTCTTATTGAGAATCCTTTTATTGCTTTCTCAGGTATCCCTAGGTGAAGCATCTCAAGGTTTTAATCTTAGGATTTTATCTTTTACCAGCTTACTTTTACCTTCTGAGCCTTTATCCCCTTCTTCCCATGAGATAAGTTGCAATCCTGAAAATAGGTCAACCCAATGCTCAGACAAGGGGAGTGGAACAAATGAGTGGGAAATAAGATGAAATAGTGTTGCTATGATGGGAGTGGACGATGGCATTTCATAAGTCCCCCCAAGTCACAAACCAAAACCTATGGACAAAGGCTTGCTAGGACACCCTGTCAATCCCCCCAAACATGGTCAAGTGGGAAAATGTAAGATCGAAGAATTTTTTAGAAATAAAAGCAATTAGATGCATATAATTAAAGGTTTTAATGATCAAAGGTGACACATACCATGATACCTGGACCAATTACCTCATGGAGCAAGAAATTTTTTTGTTACAGGACCAAGTCGATGGTGATGGATGCTACTGTTGTTGACAAGATAAGGATGATGGAAGAAGAAAAGGTGGGCCCTCCAGGGCCATGATCAGTTCAATCCTGCTCTCGGTACTCCATGTCTAGGACCTGTGGGCATCGAGGCATGATCTCCTGGTTATCCCTAAAAAGTGGGGATAACAGGTACTATGGCCATTTGGAGGATATAAGTGAGTGTGATTTTAATTCCTTTAAAATAGTTTTGTTTGAGGTTAAATGTTACAAGCTAGAGATGCATGAACATGATCTTGAAAGAACTGTTATTGAGCATGATAATGGATTTACCATGATTAATACAAGGGAATTTGAATCAGGTACAGAGCCTTATGTTCTTCCAAGTCAATGTGAGCAAGTATTTTACTCAGAGGTACCTGGTAAATCAAGTTGGTCATGCATTGTTAGATATGATCCAAGAGGAAGACCAATAAAGTATAATCATGTAGCTGAGGATTAAGATAATAATGAGGAAGAAGATCAGGATCATGTGGCTCATGTATTCGATGTGTCAGACAAAGAAGTGGAAGAAGTTGATCATCCAAATGTAGAAGATGACAATATCAATAACTATAGTAGAAAAAATGACGTTGATTATGATGTTGATAGGAATGAGACTTTCACCAATATCGATTCTGAACTAGATCTTGATACAGATGTTGAGCTGGATGAAGAAGAACATGACTAATATTTAATTTTTGAAAAGAAGAGGTATGTGTTTATATCTTTTATATGATCTTTATATGTTTTTATTTTGTATAATATAGTATATGACACATATTCTTTAGAATTTCAAATTAGGTAATATGGGGAAATTGAGAGTGATTTGAGGGGGCGAGGGGCATAATTAGAGCTTCCACCTTCACGTGGTTTCCCTTGTTTAGTAGAGAATGAACTATTATTGAAACCAGGAGGAGCTTTGCACGACTGCGCCTAATCATACCAACGATGTAGGTATGTCCATCATAAATTCATCATTATCATTCTCAAAATTATCATTCTCCAAATATCTTATACAAATTTTACAAGGAAATTGTACTAGGACTAGACACGGGAAATAGTGACCTGTGAATGGGGCCAACGCTGATTTTTTTTCAAATTGTTTATGTATGCACTGAAATTTGTCATGGATAGACTATTCACATGTCTTAACGATATGGGAGGGTTTTTGGGCTCAAATTTGACTCACACACCCACTTTATTCCATCATTAGTTGATCATGTAAACCATAAACCCTAATTTTCTTTCAAAGTACACAAGTTTGTTGACATAAGTTTTAAGTTTTCATCGGTCTTTCTTCATTTTTCTTTCAGGTTCTACATTAATGTATATACAATGTATCTGTGTCATAGTTGTGATGAAAAATCCCTCTTTTTCACTTATTGCTTAATCAATGCCATAAAAATACTCCCTTGTAGTGCTATATGTGGGGACGTGTGTAATTTCAAACAAATTTTACAAGTAACAAGGAACATAAATTGTACTAGGACTAGACACCGACAACAGTGACCTGTGAATGGGGCCAATGTTGAAATTTTTTCAAAATTTTTCTGTATGCATTGAAATTTGACATGGATAGACTATTCACATGCCTTAATGATATGGGAGGGTTTTGGGACTCAAATTTGACTCAAACACCCACTTTATTCCATCATCAATTCATCATGTACACCATAAAGCCTAATTTTATTTCAAAGTAAACAATTTGGTTGATGCAAGTTTTAAGTTTTCCTCAATATTTATTCATTTTTATTTTAGGTTCTACATTAATGTATATACAATGTATTTGTGTCATATTTGTGATGAAAAATCCCTCTTTTTCATTGATTTATTAATCAACACCATAAAAATACTAGAGGCGGGCAACAATGACATGTGAATGGGGCCAATGTTGAAATTTTTTCAAACTGTTTCTGTATGCATTGAAATTTGACATGGATAGACTATTCGCATGCCTTAATGATATGGGAGGGTTTCTGGACTCAAATTTCTCTCACACACCCACTTTATTCCATCATCATATCATCATGTAAACCATAAACCCTATTTTTCATTTGTTCTAGTAGATATGTTAATGATTCCAAATTTCAAATTTTTATTTGACTCAAGGTACAACTAGCTTGCAAAGTATAAAATTTTAATTTCAAGTTTATCTAGTAGTTCACATGAAGCGATGTTTGGAAGACCCAAGATTCGTCGCAATATCCATGACATAACGTCACAAGAGCGTCGAACTAGCCATCGCAAAATGGCCCAAATTTGCTAGTGAATTGCTTATATATAATATAATGTTCAGTCTCTTTAAAAATAATAATAATAAAATATATATCATTCTATTATATAGGTGAAGTATCCACATACAAATTCTTGCATATTTCAATTCCATATTTCACATGATGTTCAATGTTCATGTTGAAATCATGTACATAACAAAGTCAAATACATTATCTTTTCTCTTCTTTTTTAAAGGAATATTGATTCTTGAACATTTATCTACTTATCGTTCTTATTGAAAATTAATATTGATCTCTAAATTTCAAAGAATTGATTCAAAGTGGTTGCAAGCTTCTAGAACTGATTTTAAGATTTCTTTAAAACAAGTTAAATTATCAATAAAACAACTTTCCTTGTTTCCAATATTGTCTTCATTGTTGTTTGTACTGACCAATGCAAACTTACTTCCATAAATCATACAATCTAGAATGTTAAAAAATGTTGAACCTTATCATGAAGTTTGTTGTGGAAAGTCAATATTGATTTACCTAAAGTAGTGTCCTCACTTCAACCATAATGTTGAAATCTATGATCACTTAATATTTCAATACAACGTTCATTTTAGTGGTCACTTATTATATAACTTCTAAAAAATGTAGCATTAATCATAAAAAAACAAAAAGTGAAATGTTGCATTCATCATCTATCTTCGAACTGATAATGAATATGATAAAAATTTGATTAATTGTGTGACAAATTGATATGAATTTTGTGTATTGGAGCTACCACAAGGGATTCTAGTCTATGAGAGTAAATATCTTGAGGATCAAAATCCGTTATCCCTCTACCACATAGGAAAAGATTTAATCCTCATTTGTCTGTTGCAATTGCATGGAGGGGTGGTCTGTTTTGGCATGTTATAGCTTTATTTGATCACCACTAACCATGGATTCCTTGTTGGCCAAGATATTATCCATTTCCTATCTTTGTTCCATATGAAACATATGCTAAATTATTTTTTTCCTCATACGTGTGCTCTTCCTTTGGGCAGTGTGTAGGTAGGCCTACATGTTTCCTTTAAGAAAGGCAAACATGAGCCCTAGAAGATTCATTTGCAGCAAACATCCTTTGATTTCTTCTTTTATCCATGGTTATGGCCCCAAGACCCATCATGAGTACTGCACAAAAGTTCATGTTAGATTGCATATCCCACTATGGGGGGCATATATTCCCTCTAGAGTGTTTGTGTGGTGGTTCTAGGTCTCATATATGGCCCATTTTCCCCACTAGCTCCATTTAGAGCATAAATCACTTATTTTCCCCTCATTCATGCTCAAGGTATCAAATCCCATCCCTAGTGCTCAAAACCTCTTCGTGGCACCAATATCCCACTCAAAGGTCAAAGATTCCACCAAGAGGACATGTGTGGTGGTTCAAATCCTCAATCATGGCCCAAGAACCCTATAAGATTAATTTAGGGCCTTAAGCCCTTTGTTTCTCCCCTACCATGGTAAAATCCCATCCCTAGTGCTAAAAAATTCATACTGAAACCCATATCCCACTTAGAGGACAAAGATTCACTCTAGAGGGCCCACAGATGGTTTGCGGCTTCATTTGTATCCTCATCATAACCCGTGTTCTTACGAGCATCATTTACCTCCCAAGGCCCTAATTTTCATCCCTTAACAATGGTTAAGGCCTTGGGATCTATCCCTACTACACAAAACATTATATTGAATCTCGTATTCCACTTGAAGGCCAAAGATATCCTTTAGAGGCATTGTCTCATGGTTTTAGGCCTTGTTCATGGCCCATGATCCAAATAAGTTTCATTTATGGTCTAAATCTTTAAATTTCCTCCCTTGAACATTCATTGCCTTAAGACCCACTCTTGTTGTGCAATTAATGGCTATAAAATCTTACTCAAAGGGAAAATATTCCTCGTAGAGGCCCTTTGTGATGGTTTAAGGACTTGCTCATGACCCTCAAACTCTATAGGATTCATTTAGGACTAAGGCACTTATTTTTCTCCCATGAACATGGTCAAATCCATGAGACCCATTCTTAGTGCACAAAATCTCATAATGGTGTACTCCATATGCCACTTTGACACCAAATATCACCTCTAAAGGGCCTATGTGGTGGTTTGAGGCCTTGTTTATGGCCCCTGAGATGTGGAAATTTCATTTATATGTTAAGGTATTTGTTTTCCTTTATTCACCATGGTCAAGGCCCCTAGACACATATCGTGGGTGTAAAAGATCTTTAATGATGCCAATATCTTAATGAGAGTCCAAATATCTACATTAGAGGAATCAAGTGGTGATTTGTGGCCTATTCATGACCCATGATCCCTACAAGATTCATTCAGGGCTTAAGAACCTTGTTTTCCTCCTCAAATGGTGATCAAGGCCCTGAGACCCATCGCTAGTTTGGAAAGCATCCTAAAGGTGTGCATATCACTATTAGAGGCCAAAGATTCCCTTTAGAGGGTCTGTGTGGTGGTTCAAGGTATCATTCATGGTGCAAAGCCCTAAAATATTCACTTAAGTTGCTAAGGCTTTCTATTTCTTCTCCCAACCATGGTTAAGGCCCTTAAACCCATCCTTAGAGCACAAAACCTCACAAATGACACCCATAAACTACTCAAAGGCCAAAGGCCCCCTTCATAGGGCATATGTGTGGTGGTTTAATACCTCATTAATGGGCATGGGATAGATAGACAATTCATTTATGTCTCAAGGTCCTTTTTTTTCTCCTAAGACCTTGCTCAAGGCCAAGACCCATCCTTGTTGCACAAAACCTCTTAATGGAATGCATATCCCACTTAAAGGAGTTTCTTCTCACGAGCTTCACATTGAGATAAATCATCATATTCCTCATGAGCATTGTATTTTCTAGATCCAATCCTTAGAGATTGAGACTAAGGACCATTTTGTATTCCATTGCCCTCCCAACTATGAGATTAGAGGACAACTCTTTTGTCTTCCTGTGAGAGACATTTGACTTTCATTCATGACTTATAGAAGACCTTTGAGAGATGTTTGACTTTGATTCATGTTATCCTTGAAGGTTAGAAATGGTGGGAAGGTAGGGGTGGGTGTTAATCTATGGGTGGGTTGTAATAGTAATTAAAAAATATAATAATTATAAATAATATAATATATATATATTATATAAATAATAT
>JASDQU010172498.1:10328-20827 GCA_032191745.1 Picea mariana
AAAATAAACATAAATATAAATTAAAAATATAATATAAAAATAAAACATAAAAAGGGTCATGTCGTGGGTTTCACTACTCCCAAAATGAAACAAAATGCTCATTTTATCACAAATTTTTCTCTTCTTTTATTGTGAGGGATATACCTCTTCCATGATATATGAACTTCCCCATGAATGACTTAGAATTATGATCTCCAAAACTTCATCCAACTTGCCTCTTTCTTCGTAGGTTCGTCATGGGAAAAACACAAAATTACTGTCCATTTTGTTGAAGGAAAAGAGGTGTACATTTATAAATATACAAAATCAGAGAACAAATGCTTGAGTATACCTCAGTCACTTATATTTATTGGAAAGGCTAGATGAAGAGTTTTCTTTTAGGAAAATTGGTTCAATCTTCAAGATATGCCTCTCAAGGATTCACCCATATATCCCAAATCCAAAAAAATGTTGGAAACATGAGCGAGGTTTTTGAAGGGGAGATCATTCTTGTGACAAACCTCTCTCAGTTTCCAAAAATACCTTTCCATATCATCATAATCTATCTCCAAAAAACATGACTAAAACAACAAAATGCAGATTTCAAAATCTAGTCATATCCCTACATTCTAGGATTTGATCCCTATAATGTTTCCATTGATGAAATGAAGTGCCACCTCCATGATTTTATAGAGGATGATATTATATTCAAATATATGTGGCCACCTTGACCCAAAAATCCTCTTGCCAAGTCGAATTTTTACCAAAACGGGAAAAAAATTCAAAAAATTGAAAGTTTGATAGAAGGATCGCACCATGGTGTTCTTTCTAGTGACTCACTTGCTACCTACAAACTTATCATGTATTAGACCTATCCAACCTATAAATTCACACTTTTCCATCTTTGACTACGATGTATTCTCCATTAATCTTTATCATCCCTTTCTCCACCAAGACAATGACACTTTTTTCATCGCAACTTAAGACAAATCGCTATGCACAACTTGTTTCACTCTAGTGAGCACCTCACCCATATTGAAATTGCGCTTGTAATGTGTGTGGCTACACCATGTCAAGTTCCTGAGTGACAACTGACTCATCCCATTTGCCTTCACCTTTATCAAGATAGTACATGTGGAAAGTGAATTTTTTCTTTATGGGAAAACAAAAATCCTTACATCCTCCCCCACTTATGTTCAATGTTGCCCCAACAACATCCTCATAAATTGTACATGTCTCTGTCAACTAACTTCTATACTACATAGACTTACCATACATTTTCAACTAAACTCACTTCAATTTCTTCACATTGCCACACACACTTGTACTTACCATCAACTCCAATTTCCCATGCCTTAGTACACCTTTGTCTTCATGCCTTCAAACAAACTAGGTAGCTAGTCCAATTCTACATCGAAAACCATGAAAGTACATCATCATGTGTTGAAGAATCAAACACTCCTACTCGGATTTTCTAATGCACTTCTTTGTATGTGATTCTCTCTTCATTTGTAGAAATCAACTCAAGATGTATATATTTGTTCCTCTATACATCGATTAAGAAAATTCTTAATTGCACATCAATTTTTTGAGTCAAATTTTAGTTGGCCCTTCTCATGCACAAGCTCTAGCTATTATGCCATTGAATGTGATTGAGTTAGTTCACACTCATTTCTTGTTTACAAATGAGTTTTTGTATCACAACATTGTTGGGTTCACTATTGAATTCATGCAGTAATGCTTCATATTGTATATAGTAAGTTAGATATATATTGGACCTTATTTCATGCCAACATTGTTCCATCATGCCAAAATTGGTTCCAAACAGTTAATAGTTGATCTCTTCTATGCTAACTCCCTCACATGTATAAATCAATTTTTGGATGATGAACAATTGGTTTTATTTTATGCATTGAAGAGTGTGCCCTAGTGGATTAGGGAAGTTTGAGGACTTAAGGGAGAGTCCTCAACTAAAAAAGACCCCAACTAGTGCACAAGACCCAAGAGAGGTCATAACTGGTAAGGGAGGGACCTAAATTTGTTGGCCAAAGAATCCACCATAGAAAAAAATATGACCAAGGAAGGATAAACACAAAATAGGGCTGCATGATGGTACTAGAAATCACATGGAAATACACAATCACACATCTAGACTAATATAAAGGACTCAAAATGAGGGGTTTCAACACACTATGATCTATGAAAAGTGGAAATACACATGGGTTTCCCATGGGAATATTCTTGCAAAAAATTCTAACAAAAAGAAAAGAGAGGTGATAAGCATCAATTCATGACAAGTACAATATGCTATGAGAGGAGGGAGAAGAAAAATTCTACCTATCACTTGATTAAGAAAGAAACAACTATAATATGAAAGTAAATGAAAAAGTGAAATAGAGGAAGGTAGAGAACATGATATATGCACTTACCTAAGTATTGATGATTCCATGTGAAATCATGTTGGGACATGCTATAGAAGAAGTTTTTATTTTAATATGATAATATGGCTTGCCCCAAGTACACCTACGAGACAAATAATGAATTGAACACAATGTCAAAAGATTTCCTGAATTGAGGAAAGGAATATAGGTGACAACTGGATCAAAGGAAGAAGGGAAAGGAGGCAAGAGTATGAGCCTACTTTGAGTGGAGTAGGAGAGAATACAAGGAAATGTGACAAAAGATTGTGTCTTGTCCTCCCCTCAAAATTCCAAATGCGATTATTCTTTTAAGTAAAAGAACACAAACACATGTATTGATAATAAATACTCTAATACATAAGTTGAAACTAGGGAATTACTTAAATTGAAATTAGTGAATCACATACAAACTTTATGCAACTTTATGGAACTTTATGCCAAATAATCCTACTATGAAGGTGTAAGGTTCATTCCTTGCCACTTTCTTGTTAATCTCTTGACTAAAACGTGTATGAAAGGGATCATGTATGTAGGCCCGACTCAATCTAAAACATTCCATAGAAAAATTTATTCCACCTTTTTCACACCCTAGATGACTATTAGACTAATCGAATCTTATTGTTCCAATGAAAATATTTAACCAATAGTTAGCATATCACATATCTCTGGTTTATAATATTCCTTATAATGTGAATGCATCCTATATAGTCACTTCTTGGTAGATAAGGTGTTAGGCTTCAATTCTATATTCATCTCCCATTGTTATCCTCTCACTCTTTTCATCTCAAAGATGCTACATGGGAATAGGTGAGTGTACTCTCAAATAAAATATACAATGTTTCCCCATAGCCCGTCACCCAACCGAATAACTATCCTTTTGGCATATAAAAGAAGGTGTTGGGGTCCCATTCCTAGGAGAAGCATGAAATCAGTGAAACTCTTCCCATTTCATAATCCCCCCTTTCCCCAAGAATTTGCAACCACATTGTGAGTTTTGAGCCAGAATTCCCTATTCTTGCCCTTTTTCCTCATCCATAGAACATTATTTTCCTAAAATTGACAAATTTACTCATGATTTTCATCCACGTTATATGCTTTTCAATCTACATAATTGATACATTCAAAAATCATCTAACAATTAACTATTGTTTTATGGTAAAGGTCTCCTCATACACTAAATACACTTATACATTAAATGTCATCAAATAACTCATCTTGCTTCAAAATTTTATCTATCTTTAGTGATAAGGAACAATTCCAATAAGCATAGATGAGACATGAGACAATACTTGGATGTTCAAGATTAATATTTCTATCACATCACCTTTCCATATACCAATCCCACAACACTTACCATGGAGCTTCTCGGAGCAAAAATCGCTCAATCCTTGGATGGAAACTTGCAAGCCCCTTGTGTTATATGACATCACTTTGATAAACATGTCGTAATGTCAATGGCATATGCTTGAATGCACTACTTGAATTTCTTTTGTAATATCCTAGATTTGACCCCTTAATTGTAATATAATAAATCATGTATTTTTTTTTAATATAGTTTATGAAACAAGAATCAAGCCATGTGGTATGAGATATAATGATCCCATGTTGTAAATATGTGAGAAGCGTTGTGAATATTCCAAGTGTGGAGCTCAAGGCCAAGTCCCTACTAGTGAATGCATAAGAATCCAAGTGATGGGCTAACTTTACAATGTGGTGGGTATATTTCTTATAAGAAGTTCATGGTTTTCTAAAAAGGGAAACAAACAATAATATAAATCCACCCTAATTATTTCTTGAGGAAGAAACAAGGAGACTATGATACCACAATAGGGGAAGAGGAAAGGGAATTTTTGGTTGATTTAGCCTTATCATTGTCCTTGGGGTACTATCTTTTCTTGTCTATGTATCCTTACAATGTTCCCATCAATATTTGACTTTTGGGTTAGTCTAAGTAAAAGTCTCATATGTGTCATATTCTGAGGAAGAGAGAGGGGTCTCATGCAAGAAAATGTTTTTCATTGTCTTTCCCATGTAGGATGGTTGGAGATAAAACATGCTTAGAATTTCCAGAATAGTTGAGACAATCCCTTAGACCTACAACCCAATTATTGTTCCTCATTGATTGTTCAAATTTCACCACTAAAGTGTACGGAGGTATACATACCCTACTCCCCTTTGGATTTGAATGTGTGACCTCTTAGGAAGAAACACATGTTATTAACCATGTGCTTCCATAAAAGGCACTTTTCAAATATGTGAAATTTTCCACTAAAGGTGCTTTGCAAATATGTGAAATTCTAGGATCATGGATTTCCAAACTATCGATCCCCACTCAAACTCTTTGATAGGTCTCAAATCCAGCTCTCCACTGAGCGTCGGGGGATATGCAACTATATGCAACTTTATGCAACTTATATGCGACTTTATGCAACTAATAATATGCAACTATATGCAACTTTATGCAACAATGCAACTTATGCAACTTATGCAACTATATGCAACTATATTGCAACTATATGAAACTATATTGCAACAATTTCGTATGCAAATATGCAACTATATGAAACTATGCAACTATATGGAACTGTGCAACATGCAACTTATGCAACATAAGCAACTTTATGGAACTCATGCAACTTTATGCAACATGCAACTTATGCAACTTTACGCAAAGTTACGCAACTTTATGCAACTTTATGAAACTTTACGCAACTTTATGCAACATGCAAATTTATGCAACAATGCAACTTACGCAACTTTACACAACTTTACGTAACTTTATGCAACATGCAACTTTATGCAACAATGTGACTTATTCAACTTTACGCAGCTTTATGCAAGATGCAACTTTATGAAACAATGCAACTTATGCAACTATGCAACTATATGCAACTATACACAACTTATGCAACTATGCAACTATATGCAACTTATGCAACTATATGAAACTATATGATGGATAAGTGTGGCAATTTCAACTTTATGCAACTATATGCAACTGTGTTGGTACCAAAAATGTATATTTGTACGATAACTTATCTTCTTGTTTTAACTTATATTGCCTATGTATCCTTACAACGTTCCCATCAATCTTTGACTTTTGGGTTGGTCTAAGTAAAAGTCTCAAATGTGTCATATCCCGAGGAAGAGAGAGGGGTCTCATGCAAGAAAATGTTTTTCATTTTCTTTCCCATATAGGATGGTTGGAGAGAAACCATGCATAGAATTTCCACAATAGTTGAGACAATCCTTTAGACCTACAACCCAATTATTGTTCCTCGTTGATTGTTCAAATTTCACCACTAAAGTGTACAGAGGTATACATACCCTACTCCCCTTTGGATTTGAATGTGAGACCTCTTAGGAAGAAACACATGTTCTTAACCGTGTGCTTCCATAGAAGGCGCTTTCCAAATATGTGAAATTCCAGGATCATGGATTTCCAAACTATCGATCCCCACTCGAACTCTTTGATAGGCCTCAAATCTAGTTCTCCACTGAGCGTCGGGGGATATGCAACTATATGAAACTTTATGCAACTTATATTAAAATATATGCAACTTTATGCAACTAATAATATGCAACTATATGCAACTTTATGCAGCAATGCAACTTATGCAACTATATTGCAACAATTTCGTATGCAACTATATGCAAATATGCAACTATATGAAAATATGCAACTATATGCAACTATGCAACATGAAACTTATGAAACTTAAGAAACTTTATGTAACTTATGCAAATTTACGCAACTTTATGCAACAATGCAACTTATGAAACTATATGCAACTGTATGATAGATAAGTGTGGCAATTTCAACTTTATGCAACTATATGCAACTGTGTTGGTACCAAAAGCGTATATTGGCATGATAACTTACCTTCTTGTTTTAACTTATATTGCCTATGTATCCTTAGAATGTTCCCATCAATCTTTGACTTTTGGGTTGGTCTAAGTAGAAGTCTCATATGTGTCATATCTTGAAGAAGAGAGAGGGGTCTCATGCAAGAAAATGTTTTTCATTGTCTTTCCCATGTAGGATGGTTGGAGAGAAACCATGCTTAGAATTTCCACAATAGTTGAGACAATCCTTTAGACCTACAACCCAATTATTGTTCCTCATTGATTGTTCAAATTTCACCACTAAAGTGTACGTAGGTATACATACCCTACTCCACTTTGGATTTGAATGTGTGATCTCTTAGGAAGAAACACATGTTCTTAACCGTGTGCTTCCATAGAAGGCGCTTTCCAAATATGTGAAATTCTCCACTAAAGGCGCTTTCCAAATATGTGAAATTCCAGGATCATGGATTTCCAAACTTTCGATCCCCACTCGAAATCTTTGATAGGTCTCAAATCTAGTTCTCCACTGAGCGTCAGGGGATATGCAACTATATGCAACTTTATGAAACTTATATGCAAATATATGCAACTTTATGCAACTATATTCAACTTTATGCAACTATGCAACTTATGCAACTATATTGCAACTATATGCAACTATATTGCAACACTTTCGTATGCAACTAAATGCAAATATGCAACTATGCAACTATATGCAACTATGCAACATGCAACTTATGCAACTTAAGAAACTTTATGGAACTTATGCAACTTTACGCAACTTTATGCAACATGCAACTTATGCAACTTTATGCAACTTTATGCAACTTTACGCAACTTTACACAACATGCAACTTTATGCAACAATGCAACTTACGCAACTTTATGCAACTTTATGCAACTTGACGCAAATTTATGCAACATGAAACTTTATGCAACAATGCAACTTATGCAACTATGCAACTATATGCAACTATGGAACTATATGTGACTTATGAAACTATATGCAACTATATAACGGATAAGTGTGGCAATTTCAACTTTAAGAAACTAAATGCAACTATATGCAACTGTGTTGGTACCAAAAACGTATATTGGCATGATAACATATCTTTTTGTTTTAACGAGTGTAGGCACCACCAAATAGGTATCTGTTGGATCTATATTCCTCGAGTGATGATCAAAATATACTAAAAGAGGCTGAAAGTGAGACGTGTTGTACTAGATCTACCGGTTCTATATCAACTAGGATGGAAAAAGTAAGGAAAATCTTTCGTACCCGCATGCAATTTTTTATTGCCAACAGAGGGTCATGTAATTATGATGCTGGCAACATAGGTGAAATTGAGTTTCCCTTGAGGTATAAAAATCTAGTGCAACGATGGGAACCTAAGGAGCTACCTAAAGTGGACACAGATTTCTTCATTGGTGGGAGGATGTATTGCATTTCTTCTTCGTCCTTACATGGATTGGGGTTATTTTCCATGGATGGAATAAAGGTCGGCTATGGCACTATAACTGAATTGATGGAGTATGTCAGAGCATTATACAAATACAATCACTGGTTGATGTTGGTCCGATACAACTACTAGATAACAATCAAAATAAGTGGCAACTATGTATATTGATGGAAGGCCAAAAGCTACTGGAAACTTTGTAGTCTTTATAAATAGTACACGACCAGTGGCAACAACTAAGAAACGGAATTTCATATTTGAGGCACGCGAAGGAAATTGTATATTTGGATGTGAAACAAAAACAATAGTTCCAGGTGAATATTTTTTGATCAATTACAACTTAAATCGAATAGATGGAGGGGGTGCGACTATGGGGGTAAATATCTTACATACCATTCAACTCAACCTTTGATCAATCATTGTTACAATTTATTGTTGCAATATTTTAATTTTTTACTGCATAATTTTTTTACAATTATTTTGATAACTCTTGTTGATTAATTTATTGTCTCAACATCTATCCAAGGTGATCATGGAAAGGCACCCACTTCGCCTCAGCAGGTAAATGTTAAATACAGTAAAAAATTATGACTACAACAACTAAATTTCAGAAATTTCATTATTTGTTTCTGTTATTATTGCAATATTTCACTTTCTTAATGTTACAGGTGAATTTCATAACTTTTATTGATTGATTTATTGTGTCAACATCTGTCCAGGGTGATCGTGGTATAAAATCACCCACTACATCTCTCCAGGGTGACCATGGAAAGGCACCCACTGTGCCTCAGTAGGTAAATTTTAAATGCAGTAACAACTTATGACTACATCAACTAAATTTATGAAATTTCATTATTTTTTTTCTAATATTACTCCAATATTACATTTTTTAAATGTTATGGGTGAATTTCATAATTTTTTTTGTTTGATTTATTGTGTCAACTTCTGTCCAGGGTGACCGTGTCCACGTTTCACCTGCTGCATCTGTCCAGGGTGACCATGGAAAGGCACCCGCAGTGCCTCACCAGGTAAATGTTAAATACAGTAACAACTTATCACTACAACAACTAAATTTCTAAAATTTTGTTATTTTTTTTCTGATATTACTGGAATACTTCATTTTTTTAATGTTACAGGTGAATTTCATAACTTTTGTTGATTGATTTATTGTGTCAACATTTGTCTAGGGTGGCCGTGTCTGAAAATCACCCTTTACATCTATCCAAGGTGACCATGGAAAGGCACCTGCAGTGCCTCACCAAGTAAATGTTAAATACAATAACAACTTATGACTACAACAACTAAATTTCTCAATTGTTAAAGTTCATCTCATTAATTCTATTCATCAATGTATTGTGGCATGGTCAACATGGGAAGGCTCCCATAGAGGATATTGATGAGGACGAAATATTTTATTCGACTGACCCAATGACAACTGTAACGAAGGCCTTGAAGAAGGCTAACATACAATATCTAGGTTTGATTAGCAAAAGACCCTTGACATAGGAGGACAGGGCAAGAATTGTAGAGATACAAAATAAAATAACTAATTTTGGGGTAAGTGGCATCTTCACATATTTTTATTATCTATGACAATTTCATATCCAGTTTTTAGTTTTATATTTTGTATATGATCTAATAAAGAAAATTTTTCCATTTGTAGGAGTTTTAAACCTCGTGCGTGGGGAACCTGTCTATCCTACAACTGCTATAGGTAGCAATGATGGTCTAATTCAAAAAGACGATCGACATAGAAAAGTGAAAGTGAGGATTTTTGAGCCTCTTGAGGGTCCCGTCAAATCCATTGATGAGCGTAATGATTTTGACTGGCATGACATGCTGGAGCATGATGAGTCGAAGCCTGGGACTCCACATGATGACTTCGGAGAGGAACATAGTGTATATGGATAGGATATTATTATGCATGGAGAAAAACGAATTAAAAGTATTGGATCACTAGATGTCACCTTTATGGTGGATGACACATGTGTTCTGATCAAGATTTAAAAGATTGAAGGTAATTGTCCCATTAATCGATTAATTTTTTTTCATGAATTTGAAATGGACATTTGTTGATATTATTATAAATTAATGGATAACACATTTCTGCAGGAAACAATTTTTTCTATAGAAACTTATATGACAAGGCATTGGAGATGTTTGGCCCCACCATTCGCACACGGTAGAATGGCCAAGATAGCAAAAAGAAAGATGATTTAATAGATCACATGGTAAACTTGTTCGACAACACTTTCAACAAGAAAGTGGTTACAAAGTTAGCCAATGATAATTTAAAATACAGCAGGGCTCAGTATAAGGATAAATTGCAAATAGACCTCAAGCATGAGTGCCCTCCCATGGTTCCCGAGAAAGAGTGGAAGGCGCTAATAGAGGATGAAAAGGAGAACTTTTTTAAAAAACAAGGACGACAACCACGAGTTGGTCAATCAAGGTACAACACATGTCATATTATCAGTGAAATATGAGCATTTATGTTTTTCTTTCCTATTTTAAGTAACAATTCCAATATCTAATTCTTTTCAAAAATTCCATATGTAGGCTACCAGACACCTCCAAAGCAACAAAGGCCAGAGTGGAAAAACACAGCCAGCATAAACTAGGCTAGGGTGGCTACGGAAAAATAAAATCCCGAATAGTAATATTTAAATGATTAACTGTGGTTAATATTTATTTAATAGTAGCGAACAAATATATGTTTTTGTTATTGTTATTTTTAATGGTGTTATGCATTGCAGTTAAATATGTTCAACACTGCTGCCACCGAGGAGAACCT